>VXAZ01001116.1:3130608-3190140 GCA_013399875.1 Gymnorhina tibicen | reverse complement strand
TCATCTTAATTATGTTTATGGATTCCAGCCCAACAAGAGCCTGGATTGTCCTGAAATATGCAGATACAACCACTTGCAGTTGACTAAAACTTAGAAGAAAAAAAAAAAAGAAACCCTAAGCAGTGCACAATATGACCTATGCAAAACACAGTATATTCAACAGATTCTGGAAAAATTACACTAGTCATATCAGCAACATTGAAACAGTAATTAGTAATATCTAGACGTATTTGCCAAATTTAACTAGCAGGAAGTTCATAAAACTAAGAAAATTATACTGCCAAATGAAATAAATATTGCAACAGTATGATGACTCATAAAAAGCATTTGACCCTGTCCCACACAATATCCTTGTCTTTAAACTAGAGGGACATGAATTTGACAGCTAGATCACTTGTGGATAAGGAACTGGCTGGCTGGATGCACTCGGAGTTGTGATCAATGGCTCGATGTCCAAGAGGAGAGCAGTGAGGGCTGGGGCTCCTCGGGGGCGGTCTGGGACTGGTGCTGTTTAACACCTTTGGCAGTGACAGGGATCGAGCGCGCCCTCGGCCAACAACACCGAGCTGTGTGGTGCTGTCACGCTGGAGGGAAGGGATCCAAAGGGACCTTAACAGGTTTGAGAGGTGGGTCTGTGAGAATCTCATGAAGTTCAACACAGCTGAGTGCAAGGTGCTGCACCTATGAAGCACAATCTGAAGGCAATCTGAAGCACAAACAGGCCGGGTGGAGAATGGATTGAGAGGAGCCCTGAAAGAAGGATTTGGGGGTGCTGGTGATGAGAAGCTTGACATAATTCAGAAATGTGTGCCTGCAGCTCAGAAAGCCTATTGTGTCCTGGGCTGCATCCAAAGCAGCACGGCCAACAAGTCGAGGTGATTCTCCCCCTCCACTCCACTATTCTACTACTACCTGGAGTACTGTGTCCAGATCTGGGGCCCCCAACATAAGAAGGATACGGATCTGCTGGAAGGAGTCCAGAGTAGGCCACCAGGATGATCAGAGGGCTAGAAGAGCCCCTCTGCTATGAAGACAGGTAGTGAGAGTTGGGAACATGAAGAAAGCATCTTCCAGTACCTAAAGGGCACTACAGGAAAGCTGAAGAGGGACTTTTTACAAGGACATGTAGTGACAGGACAAGGGGGAATGGCTTCAAACTGAAAGAGGGCAGATTTAGATTCAAAAGAAGAAATTCTTTACTGTGAGTGTGCTGAAGCACTGGAACAGGTTGCCCAGAGAAGCTGTGACTGCCCCATCCCTTGAAGTGTTCAAGGCCAGGCTGGATGGAGCTTTGAGCAACCCGGTCTCAAGTGGAAGGTGTCCCTGTCCACGGTAGAGGAGTTGGAACTAGATGGTCTTGAAGGTCTCTCCCCACCCAAAAGCATTTTATGATTACATGAGACATTACTCTCTCTTACATTTCACTTTTTTTCCTTTGCAAAATAAAGAGCGCATTTCATGGTTCCTAGTAATTTGCATTTTGAAGTCAAATCAACATACAAAATAAGATGACTTATAAACTCTCAACTTTACATCTTCCTGTCCAGTTAGTGATTCACTCCCAACAAATCACCTCCACTGACATTTTGCTGACATCACCCACACCACTACAAAACAGCAATATAAATCCTCCAATCTGGCACAAGGAAACCAATCTGTATTTCACCAAAGTTTTAACAATTTCTGCTACATTCCATGAAATAACATTCTAATTAAAAGCAGACTTTTGCATTGCTATGGAATTATGGGACTGAATGCTAACAGCAGCAACAAACGTGCCAAAATATAATTAGAAAGAAACTTGAAAACTCCCAGTCTTCTCTTGTATTTTAAATTACAAAACTCTGATTTTCAGCTCTGGAGGACTTGATTAAAAAAGAATTAAATTACTTGGGAACAAAAGATAAAATTAGATGTATCACGCTCATGGCTTTGGGACAAAAGATTAACTAGGCTCTTAACCAATTTCACCTATAAAATACTGTGTAAATAAATAGTAGCTGCCTGTAATGCCTTATATTTGCTGCACTTCACAGAATCATAGAATCACAGAATTGTTTGGGTTGGAAGGGACATGAAAGCTCATCTAGTCCAACTCCCCTGCCACGGGCAGGGACACCTTTGACTGGGTGGCGTTGCTCTGCACCCTGTCCAGCCTGGCCTTGAACACCTCCAAAGAAGGGCCATGAGGATGCTGAAGGAGGAGGATGCTCCACATGAGGAGAGGCTGAGGGGAGAACTCATTGCAGTCTTCAACATCCTCATGAGGGGAAACAGAGGGGCAGGTAGCCATCTCTTCCTCTTGTCACCAGTGACAGGACTAGAAGGAATGGCCTGAAGTTGTGTTGGGGGAGGTTTAGGCTGGCTATCAGGAAAAGCTTCTTCACCTAGAGGGTAGTCAGGCACTGGAACAGGCTCCCCAGGGAAGTGGTTACAGCACCAAGCCTGACAGAGTTCAAGAAGTCTTGGACCAATACTCCCAGGCACATGGTGCGACTCTAGGTGTGTCCTGTGCAGGTCCAGGAGTTGGACTCAATGATCCTGATGCGTCCCTTCCAACTCAGCATTTTCTAAGATTCTATGATAATACATTCCTCCTCCAATCAATTAAACTACTCACAGGAATTCATTTACATATGGCAGTATGCACAGTATAAATCACTGAGGTTTACATTTCAATAAAAACAGTTGTAGCCCACTAATTATTATAATGTGCCTATCCTAACAATAATGCAGTGCTATGTATTTTACAAGTAAATCCTTGTGCACCCATATCTAAAGCATCTCTAAGCATGGAAAGGAAAAGAAGGTTATCAGGAGGAAACAATATGGATTCACCAAGAGAAAATCACGTGTGACCAATCTGATATCCTCCTACGATGGCATGCCTGGCTTGATGAGGACAGAGCAGTGCATGTTGTCTTACAATGACTTCCGCAAGGCTTTTGACACTGAATCCCATAACATCCTCATAGGAAAGCTCAGGAAGTGTGGGTTAGATGAGGGGACAGTGAGATGGACTCAGAACTGGCTGAATGGCAGAGAGTTGTGACAGAGTATATACTTCAGTATATACTTTGACCACTTTTTTGCTATATCACAACACATTCTCTCTCTTGTGAACTCTCACCATTACAAGCCAATAATTGAGTTATCAAACTTTATACATATACACAGAAGTGAAGTATTTTCACATATCTGACTTTCACTTCATATATTCCTCGTCTCTTTCGAAGCATCAATACTTTAAAATAAACGTTCAAATAACTAACACAAAATCAAAGGTATGAAGTAATGAAACAAACTGATGACAGAGGACTGTGACCAGATGGTAACTCAACAAAAGGAGTGACAAGAAGAATGAAGACTGGAGTGGGAGGTAAAGGGAAAGCTCTAGGATAAATCTCCCACTGTATTATTTCCATGTAGAACTCCACTGCAATTCAGTCTCAGATTACTTTTTGCAGGCAACCGTACACACATGAACTACTAGTTGTGAACAAACAACAAGGTCTTGGAAGTAGTTTAGAGAACCAAGAAGGTGTTAGTCTCAGAAGCTTTCAGGACTTAAGGAAGACAGGTTTTTTCCAGCTTCAGCTGTCTCATACAAGATTAGACCAATGGAGCAGGGTGATGATGAAGCAGTGAAGCCTTCTAGAGAAGAAAAACAATCATTTAGAAGGGGGAAAAAAGCTACAACCAAAACCTAGGATGGACTTAATCTAAACATTCTTGTCCCAAAGAAATCCAGTGGAAACCTGGCAGAAGCCTTGAAAGACATATCATAAAGCAGCTCACACCTGTCCATGGGAAAGATCTGACAAGAACTATTTGCAGTAAAGGGCAGGAGTCCTCAGATGCCATACAGCATGACCTGGGAACAAACTGCAGTGCCCAGAAAATTAATAAAGGTATTATAGTGCACATAAAGACATTTTTTAAAACTGTACTTCAGGTATAGCATTTTTGTCCTACAAATTTTATGTCTAAGATTGAGCTACTCTCTAAACATGCAGTATTTGGCTGCAATCAAGGCTGAGAGTTGGGCTGAATACCCTCTTTTCAGTCTCAGTAAAAAAGGAACATTAGGTCTTTTACACAACAGCTGAAAAAGCAGGAAAAAAAACCCAGCAAAAAAATGCTGTGCCTGTGATTCCAGGAGAGAATTGCATGGGGTTTTTTGGGTGTTGTTTTTTGAATTTTAAGGGATTTTTTAAGTGCAGTACTTGCTAGACAGGCAGACTTGAAAACATCAGCAAAATAGCTGCTTGTTGTACTTTGTTTCTACTCTGCTCAAGCAAATGAGCTCTGTTTACATGTTTTGTGTAAATAAAGGGCACTGCACATACACACACACACTCACAACCTTCAAATCATATAATCTATTTCTCTTCCTGAGAAGAACAACTTGGCAAAACCTCAAGCATTAGCTTTCTCCTGGGCTCTGAGAGTAGAAATAATACATGCCAAGTTTTCTGAATACCGATGTCAGATAGCCAGATATTGACTAACACACATTGTGGCTCTGTGTCTTTTGCCTGCTCAGCTACCTTGCAAAGGAACTGACAAGTATCTCAATGCCTGCAGCTCAGATTAACAACTGGCCTTCCAGTCCACCTTGGAGACATGGCCTTGTTTAGAATGGGAGTAATATGATTCTTTTTGCCTTTTTTAAAGTGGCACTTTTTGACCACTATTATCAGACATCTCTTTTCTGGACCAGAACACAGAGAAGTAGAATGTGAGACCGTTTATGCTCCAGAGCTGTTTACTATTATTATGCGTCCCTGTGCTGTGCTACTTCAGATGGATTTTGTAATAAGCACAGATACCAGTTCAGCAGAGTCAGTAGCACTCACTACTTGGTTTTGGTCATGCCTGAGCTTTGCTTTCATGAGATGTATGAGCCTGACACATCCAGCAGCGTAGGTCCGAAGCACAGAGTATGTATCTACACATGGTAGGAATATACATCACTCTTCCTTTGCAGAAACATAGGTCTAAAAACTGAATAGGAGCTACGTAGTAGACAAAACTCTGTAACAGCAAACTTCCAGGAGACTGAGAAGTAGTAGCAAAAGATCTGTGCATTTCATATCCTCAGCTAATTTCAATCTTTTGGATGCTCGTATCAGATGGCCAAAAATCCAAACAGACCTAGATCCAGTTTTGACAGGTGCTACTAGGCCCCTGGGAGACCAGTGTTAGGTTATCTGATTAAAAGCTAATCATAATAGAAACATATCCAGCAAGGATCAGAAGCAAAACAACAGGTCAACCCTAACAACCTCAACAGTGAAAATGGAGCATGTGAATCAGCTACTCCTACGTCTGTCAATTAGACCTTATTCCCCCAGTGTAAAACCTACCAAGATGAGTCAAAGAAGAAACTCTTCCCGAAAAACACCTTGAAAACTAAAGGTTATTGCCTTAAGGGGTATGGGACTTATTACAGGATGCAGGGAGGAAGAACATTTTGGGATTGTGTAAAACTTACCACAGTACTTTGAGAATAAGCAGGATGCTACAAAATGTTTAGGGGAAGGGATTAGATGTGGAGAAAGGCTGGTATAGAAGTGGGTAAGGGTGGGTAAGGGAGAAATAAGTAAGGGAATATAGGAAAAAGGATAAATGGGGCAGGTCCAGTGCAAATGGGCATCTGGTCAGTGCACTTCTCTGACCAAGCCCTGCCCTTGATCATGACAGTCCATCCTATATCGTCACTAAACCCTATACCTGTCTTCTTTGTGAATGCACTTTCTATTTTGAGTGTTTGTGTGAACTCAAGACAATTTCAAGTCAGACCAGCCAGCAAGTAAATATGGTCCAAGTGCCAGAAACTGGAGTGAGAACATGAATCTTGGGGGCTCATGGGTTTAGGGGCCAGAAACTACATAGACCATTTAGAATTGGCTGGGGGAGCAGAGAGAGCTTGTGTGTGAGTTTCTGCAAAAATTCCACTAGTGGACTTCCATTGTGAGGAGTTGGAAAGGAGGAAAAGGACGGGGCTGTCCCTGCAGGTTTTGCTTCAATGCTGTGTGTGTGTGTGTGTTTATGTGGGTGCCAATAAAAGCCCTGGTTTGAGTTTCTGCTGCCCTGCATGGTGAGCTGTGTGAGCATTTTCTGTACGTGAGTGTGTGCATGCACACACACCTGTGGGGAATACACGTTCCTCACTGGCTGGCCCTGGGGACACAGCAGTCCTGCACTTACCTATTTAGCTATGACAGGAGATATTGCCCCTGGGGCACAGAGCCCTCCATTAGGGTAGCCCAGGCTACCTTTAACAGCTGGCATGGCTAAAAGGACACATACCTTTAGCAAGTTTCTTAGCAAAGCTATCAGTAACACTTAGAAGGTGAAGTGTCTACATCTGCCTCAGATTTGAGTTTCGGGTAGTCTTTAAGACTTTTAGTTGCAGACTGCTTAAGCTGCCCTGGCATCTACTGGAACACGCTCCATGCAGTTTTGCTAAGGCATTTTTTAAAGCACTGAGTATTTAAATGATAGTAAAAAAATGTATTGGCATTCTCGGACACCGTTCTGCTTCAACTGGATGACTTCTGGTTCTTTTAATAGCCCTTGAAATTCCTATGTGCTAAACACATTTGAAAAGAATCTTGACTAGTTCTTTCCTGCATGTTTTCTTTTCAAGCCAGGATTCATTTAACAGAAAAGTAACATAAATAAAGCAAACATACAGGTGAAACAAAGTAGATATAAATTAAACTACAGGAGCATATTTAATAAGATTGCCTTGGAGAAACCTGTGAAGAGATTTCCATAAAGAACACCAGCACTTTTAAGTATTAATAGTCTGCACAAAAAACCCCATGCATTCACTGGCAGCATACTACAGCTGGGGTGCCCAAGCCATAGGGTCTAAGCTAATTCCTTATGTCAGTAATCCACTCACAAATATCTAGAGTTCTTGAGAGAAAGAAGAAGAGTTCTTCCTTGATCACCAATAATTGCTTTGTAAGTTCATTCTTTTACTTCTGTTGTGGAACATAAGCATTCTGAGGATGGCTGTATCTCTCTTTATTTGGCTTTCTAGACTAATACTCTGAAACATTAATTACCTGGAAAGGAGCCAAGTGAGATTTCTAACTAAGTCCATGAAGACTGTACTCTTATTTATAACAGAATGAAAAGTTTAATTGATAAAAATGTACTTCAGAATCACAATGGTTGATGATCTTTTTCATACCTTAGTGAAGTCTTGGTCCAAAGCTGTATTAGTCTTCTCGGAAGCTGGCACTTCTCATAGCTAAGACACCAAGCAGCAGTGGAAATTCCTGATTCTTGTCACATATGCAACAGGAGCTGTCAGAAAGGCTTTACACTGTCATACTGGGGATGACAAAGCACCACTGAGAG
Organism: Gymnorhina tibicen; assembly: GCA_013399875.1. Lineage (NCBI taxonomy): Eukaryota > Metazoa > Chordata > Aves > Passeriformes > Artamidae > Gymnorhina > Gymnorhina tibicen. The sequence continues at coordinate 3,182,760 of VXAZ01001116.1, read as the reverse complement.
GAAACCACCACATGTGGTCTCCTAAGGGTAAGGTACTCCTTTTATAGAAGGATTCATAAAGAGCAGGGCTAATTCCAAACGTCTTCGATTCTAGTTCACAGCATGAAATAAACAGAGGTGGATACATATCTGGTATGTGGGCATAGCAGGAACTGAATGCTTCTGTGGACAGTGGCTGCAGCAGCTGAAGACAACAATGAGAATCTGTAGGTCCCGATGCTGGATACAGAATAACAGAAGAGCTGTCCACTGAAACCCACAGAAATTTCAAACCACCTTTCAATCTCCACAAAAAAAAAAAAAAAAATCATTGCTGGATGTTCTGACACAGAGTTGCAAGAGAAAAAAAATACTGTCTCTTTCTAGTAGTATTAATGGCAAAAACAATTCTCCCAGTTTCTGACAGAACTACTACAAGTCAAGCTTTGACAATGCAGGACAGAAACGTAGTTCAGTAGGACTTTCTGTTGCAATAATATGACCTTCTTTGCCTCCAGAAAAGATACACACTATTGCCATGCACAGCTGTACTGAGCAACAGAAGTAAGGATGAGTCCTTGCCATCTTAGAAAGGCTGTGACCATTCCAGTAGATTTGTGGCATAGGAAGCTGCTTCATCAAAATAAGGCACTGAATTCTTAAAAGGTTTCATGTTACTCCAATGACATTTTACCAAATAAGAAGTAGGTTCAAGAAATTCTCCTTTCCATGGAATTAGGCTGCTCCAAGTTTGGGGGGAAAAGTCTGGAAGACTAACCAGCCCAACACTAAAATACAAATATTTGACAACCTCTCAAGGGAAGAAAATACAGTATTTTAGTAAATGAGGGTATCATCAATTTATGGCCATTTGTTATATTAGCAGATATCAAGATAAAATTAGGACACTTTTATTAATACAGAGAGGTTATTTGAAGTGCCTTTATTAAACACAATGGTCAACACTTCATATAAATAGAACATCTATATGGGATGTGGTTCTGGGTTTGAACACTGTCGAGTCAGGAAAGAGAAGCAATCAACCAGCCTGACTGACCTAAAGCTATAACCAGACAAGGAAAGCCGTGTAGATAAACTTGGTGAAGAACACAGGCAGAGCTTGGAGCTGCACACATTTCTTTTGTAACTGAAGCTTTAAAGGATCAAAAAAGAGAAAGAGAGTGAAGCAGAAAAAAAAGGAAATCGCAGCTCACTATCCATCTAGTCACAAATTTATCAGCATGAGTTTGGCAGACATCCTAGATGAGATAAATTTCAGATCTGTTTTTAAGGTAACAGCGACTGTTTAGATTTTTGTCAGAGTTTACCCAGGAGTAAAGGTGAGTTTTGAAGAAAATACAGAAGCACCTAAGGCAGACACTGGTTCAGGAGTGTAAAATTCCTGAAGACAGAACCAGTAAAAGACCTTCTGGTTACAACACCCTTTCAACAGAAAAGGTATTTTTCAGTCCACTGGAAAGTTTAGATGTCCTCCAGACCGTATAGTAGGATTCTCATCAAGTCAACAGCTGAGAGATGCCACAATTTCCTGATAATATTCTTATAAAACAAAATATGCAACAAAATAGAAGGCGTAAATTTGCATACATTTGCTTAATGTGTTGCTAGCATCCCTCAGTAATTACATCAATTCTGGATCAATGAAAATACATGTATCACAACACAGTAAATTCACTGAATTACATTAATGTCTAAACATTTTGTTATTGGTTTGTAAGTATAAAATATGAATACGTACACTACAGCAACAACAGAAATGCAAACATTCGGCGTAGGTACACAATGTTCTATGCAATCTATCAAGTAACATTCCTTTACCATCCACCTAGGGGCTGGAGTGGACATTTTAGTGAACGCATGACTAAGACAGTGATTAGGCAAAAAGTTTCAAGTCATGAAACAAGAGAAAATCTGTAATACAAAAGGCTTTGCTTAAAATTATCCATTACTTTTTTCTGGACATTTTACTCTGGGATAGAACTGGAATACCTTAGAAAATATATTGTGCAAGTGATAGTTTTCAAATTTTTTACTTTTGTTTTTTAGCCATTAAATAACTGTATTCAAACCAGCACTAGATTGCTTGAGTTAGTTTCCAGTGAATAGTTCTCACACAGGAAAACCTCATACAACCCCCTAGAACTTTCAATCTCTCCCTTTCACAAAATTCGGTCATTTTAGTTCCAACAGGAAATGACAAAATCCGAGATTTTAGTTTTCAGAAGGTATATTAGAAATTTCCCTGTAATAAATACCTCACAAATACCTGCATGATGAAAAGTTCTTAATAGTTTTTTTAAAAAACAAATAAAGAAAAAAATTAAGTAGTGCACAGGCCATCTGAGTAGTAGGGATACTAATGATGTATTTCACTTGTTATTAAATATCGAAGTATGTAATTTTTTTACCTATAGCATGAAATTCCAGACAGACACAGAAACAAACCAAGTCTATCCCTGAAAACCAAAATACACTTCAAATTCTCAATCTTTTCAAAGCCTACTGATAAAGTGATAGAGGCACTACCAGCTCCAAAAAAGAGTTCTGTGTCCCCTAAAAATATCACCTCAAGTGAAAAACTTGCTCCACAAGTGGCTGCTTCTATATAGGCTATTTCCATTTTATTCCTACACAAGGACAATGGCATGTTGCAACATTCCTTGCCTCTACATCCCTTTCATACTTCCCTTAAAAGCCTTGCAGGCTGAAACAAGTGAGACTGGGAAACCTTTAACAGGAAAACCACACAGAATGTAGGATTTATTTTGGTCCAGGACTGGTAATCTAAAATTAAGCACCTAGTCTAAGAGAGCTATATAGGTACACTGTCACCCAACAGAATTGGTGGTGGAATCAAGTGCCTCCCTGGACGAACAGCTTAGGGCCCACACTGAGACAGGATAATTTTCTTTCTACTTCTGAGATAAAATACAACAAATATAATTAGCTTGCAATTTTGGGGGAAAAAGGGGGAAAAAATACATACACTGTTCACTGTTACCATATATTAAACGAAACAGAGAAATTGTAGTTGTATGACTATTAAAAATAGATTTGAACTGTCCTGAAACAGAAGCTGTGCAGTATTTCTTTTATCCTATAAAAAAGAACAAGTAAAGCAGGAAGAGAGATGAAGAAAATACGGTATTTTGAAAATGTGTTTAAAAGTTACTGGAACTGATGAAATAGTTGCATTATTCTGACAACTATTTTTTCTTTCAATGCTAGTTACATAAATAACAGAATCATTATCTTATAAAGCCCTATTATCTAATAATTATTCCAAACCATTTATCTGGCACACAACAATATCAGCTTATACTCCATGTTGTTAGCTGATGGTTCTATTTTCAAACATTATTTCTATATTTATTACAAGTTACACGTCTACCTTAGAAGTAGTGCATCCACAATTAAATTTTAAAAAGAGAAACACACACACAGACAAAAACAGAACAAAAAAATTCCCTGATGTTCCGAAACCTGAAGGAATCTTTCAACATCATAACTTGTTTCACAATGCCTCCTCTTACAACTAACATTACATCTCCTAGAAAAGGAAGCAGACAGTACTCAGTCTCCATCTTTTTTCTTCCTTCTCATTATTTTAGATTTCTTCCTCCTTTCCTTTATCCCTGACTGCCTCCTTGGCATGACCTGATGAAGAAACCATGTAAAAGCAGTGAGAAATATATTAATCTGCTCTTCAAAGATAAATTACAAAGACAGAGGGATATATGTAGCCCAAGGCTCAAAAAAAACCCAACAAAAAGCCAAACCAAAACCACCAGTATTCCTTAAACCTTGCCTGCACCACCCGACCCCAAATACTTCTACACATTGATTAACACACACTTGTCATTTGAAACTATCTTCCCTTTACTGTTATTTATAAAAGCCCTCAATGAAAATTGAATTATATACACACCAGCTACCTACTTTAAGACCATTCATGAGTGGCCGCTCTTAATTTTTTTTAAAAACATTGAAGCAGAAACTCATTTCAAAGAAACATGCATATGCAGCCTTCGCAGAAAGAGGGAAAAAGAGCAGGTCAAAGACTTTAGACTGATCAGCCTTGCTAATAGCCTTTATCAGAAAATGCTCCATGGTCAAACTGCATTGCTGACACAAATTTAGAATCCAAAATCAAAGCTAAAGAAATGACAAGTTCTTTGTCCTAAAATGTGAAGAAGAAAACTACTACATACATTAGGTTTGAAGCCTTAAGAGTATCAAGTGATGCATGTGAAAGAATTAACTTTTCTCAAAAAGAAACAGAAACTTGCCAAGAGTTCCACACAGCCCTTAAAAGGCAAAAAAAAAAAAACAAACCTGTGCAGCTCAAAGGGTTCACTATACTGTAGATGAGAAGAGCGCATAACTCATACAACAGAAATGAAAGCATTTTGGCTTTCCTGGAGGGCTCCTGAAAGACCATCCCTCCTCCATCTCGGTGCTGCTACTTGCTTCCTCATGACATTTGCAAGACTTGGACCAGTAACTTCATGGAGCCTCCAGGGAAACACAAAGAATACGGGGGTACATGGTAGTTTAATTACTACTTATTAGATAATGAAACCAGGTGAGTGTCACATCGTAAGCACACTGCAGGAAAACATATCCACGGTCTCCTTAAGGCTCAGACATCCAAACAAATCAATTCAGCAACACCAGCTGCAGCGGGTTACCTGATCCACCGCCCAGTCCATGTGCACACACGCATCCGCAGTTACCTGGGTTACCTTATCAACAAGGAACCAGGACTTTGGCCCAGGGCAGCATTAACTACTCGGAAATTCAGGACATAGAGATGCTGTCTGATTGTGTCTGCTAATGAAATATCCCATAGCACGCCAAAACACAGGTATCTTAATCTTATCACCTCACTTCTGCAACTTCAGTTTTTCTAGGGAGGAGAAAGGAAGGATGAATCTATGAAAAATGTCTCAGGATTGTATTAATTTACTTTTCAAGGCTGCCAGTGTCTTTAAACATCTCAGAGGTTCCTCAGCAAAAAGGTTCATCTTTCTTTCTAATGTCTCCTAAAAGGTTTTTTAAATCATAACAAACAACTATCCTAAGAGAACGCTGCAGGATTTCTAAAATACTGAGCCTCCATAATGGCCAAAGCATCCATTATATTCCAGCTTTCTTCTCATCAGTAAGATGTGACAGCATGCTGAACTTGCCAAATGAGCAGGAAAATCTACAAACACTAAACTGTCTTGTAAAAACAAAGACCAACCAAAGAAGGAGGCAAGTAATGGGCTTCTCTCTCATTCCTTCTCTATGCCCATTTCATCAGTCTCTGTAAATGCACAGAGCACCTCCTCTCCCCTCCCCTCTGGCTATGCAAGCTCTGTCTAGCAGCCTTTGCTAGCGTGGAAAACAAGAAACAAGCCATGGACTCTCAGATCTTCCACACAGCATTCCCACACGGAGAAATCAAGCTTCTCAAAAAGTCCAACCACTAGGAGCAAGGATAAAAACCAGCAATAAATAAATATGCAAGAATTAATTCCCTTTCTGTGTTTTTCAAGAACATGCATATTCTTATGTCTGTATGGCATAAACACACATTGCAGTTTTTCTACAGAGCAGATTAGGCCAGTTTAACAGTTCAGACACTCAATATTATAATTATTTATTTTTAAAAATCTTATATATTAATTTTCAAAGAGCCTTGAAAGGAACTGGCAGCTAATAGGATAGACAGCACTGTTTCATAACAGCTTGCAAAAAAATTCAGTCTATTTTTAGATAGGTGAAAAGAATGTGGTTATTTAAAAAAAAAAAAAAACTCCTATAAAATATAAAGATGTTTTCATTTACAACTGACCATGCAGCTGATATGTCAAATCAATCTCCAGGTGAACAGTACCACGTATTTAAATCCTCAAAAGAAATCTGTGTGCATATACAACAATCACATTTTAATCTTTATTGCATGATAACACATCATGCTGTTAAAAAATCTTACTTTTTAATGAATGACATTCAAATGAATCTCAGACAAATACATCTTTTTCTAATTGTGTGTTATGATCCTTTAAAGGACCTCTTCATCTAGGACTACCATTAGTTCAACTATGAGCATGTTCTGCTCAAAACCAGACTGATCAGTTATCAGGTGCTGCGTAACATTCATTTTGATAAAATAAATATCTGTGCTACATCCCGAATTCCCACACAGCAATGCCAACAAAAGTCTTTCCAATAATCGAGTTAACACCTGTTTCCTTTACTATTTTCACTCCATCATCCTCCCTGTTACCACCACCATTTCATGAGCCTTGTCTTTAAAAATTTTAGGCATAAGAGTGGGATAAAGGTTAACAAGTAAACATTTGCATTTTCTCTCCTCATTCTTCATTTTGAACAAGTAAATGCTAAAATTTCTCTCAAAGCTCTTCTTCTATTTCTCCATTTTGGAAAGGTGACTTAACATCCCATTCCCCCCCCACCATTTTCTGTATCTCTCATTGCTGATATTTTGTTATAACTACAGCTGCTGAAAGGCAATGCAGTTTGCTTCTACGTATCTTACATAAATATATTTATAAATCAAATTAAATTGCTCATTTGGGTTTTTCAAACCACCCATGCCACACAGCACTCATTCATTTTGAAAGATGTCTTTTAGCCTGTTTCCTTAAGATAGCATTCAGTGCCTTATCATGTCTCTCTGTGCTGAGCCAATCAATAAAATAAACTTTAGATCATCATTTCAGCCTAACACAGTTTAAGAGCTTAAAATTAATTGTATTTTTTTTGCCAACGTCCAATATTAAAATGGTGAAACAGAACATTCAGAGGGTCTTTTGTATACAGCAAAAATGTTTACTGTAAATAATGGGGTGGAAAAGGTATTATGTTTCTCTAGACTGAAGCAGCTTCAAAAATAAAAATGCCCTAAAATTCAGCTGCAAGCAAAACAGAAGTGAGCAGGGCTAGTTTATTTGAAATCAACAAAATAATCACCAGGAGGCTATTTCACATCAGAAGACTTAAATGTACATTTAGTTCCTTTAAGTATTTCTTTAAAAATGAAACAGCTACTTGAAATAGCGCTAATCTGATTGACAGATAAAATAATTGCTTTAAAAACACTTCTGAGTCATTTTGTCCTTACCTGCAGGCATGAACCATTACTGCATGCAGCGACTGCTCCATTTCCTAGCACAGACTTGAACAGGGATCACATCTATCTTACAGAATGTGACTAATAGGGGGATTTGCGATTCCTGAGCTACTTTCCAAAGGACACTCCCTTTTCCACATAACAGGGCATGAAACGCTTCGCCAAGTTCTATTTCCTACCCATCTGAAGTGGCAGGAGCGCGGGGAGCGCGGCAGAACGGCGGGGTCTCTGCGATGCCGCTCGCGTGACAGGCGCGGGCGCGGGGTCTGCACCAGCCAGCCCAGCCCGCCCCGCCGCGATCCGCATGCTGCAGCCCGCCGGGCTCCGGGGGACAGGGTGGGACCCGGAACCCTCGGCAAAAACGCACAAAGCTCGACCAGAAGGAGAGGCTGGGTGGGCACGGTGAGAGATCCAGCATGCAGCACGCGGACAATACCAGCAGCCCCGCGGAGGCAGAGGGAGAAGCCCCGCGTTCATGCGGACGGGGATGCGGCCGTACCTTTCTGGAGAGGACGACTTCTCAGAGTTAACTGACATCAGCAGCTCAGTCTTCTGCTTGATTTCTGGAAAAATCAGAAAACGTTCACCACCGACACCGCCTNGGGGCCTGCCGAGGGGAAAAACGCCGAAACAAAGGATTCCCGACATGGATCGTCTTCCCGGATACCTTGCTAAGAGGTACTGCACACCCGCGAAAGCCTCCAGATCAAAAGCCCTGAAAAATATGGCTCTTTGAATCATTTTTGTCACAAAGAGCGAGGTATTAAATCACTACTTTCACACACCGGTGAGAAACCAGACGTGGAAAACGCTAGGCACACCTGGATTTTGGGTTTTAGGGGTCTGCCTCTAATGTCCCCCAAATACACTTTGAAAAGTAATGTTTCATTCTCCTTTCTTTTTCTTTCTCTTAAAATACCCGGTAATGCACCCAGAGGGTGGTTGGGCAGTGGAACAGGCTCCCCAGGGAAGTGATGACAGCACCAGCCTGACGGAGCTCTGGAAGCGTTTGGACAATGCTCTCAGGCACGTGGTGTGGCTCTTGGGGATGGTGCCGTGCGTGGCCACGAGTTGGACCTGATGATCGTGGTGGGCCCCTTCCAACTCAGCGCATCTGTGATTCTGTAATCACCAATCCAGCACTAGTAAGGCCTGGGCTGGTGCCTCGGTACCAAAACGCTGGCAGCACACCCAGCGTGCTTTCACCAAGGGGAGATGCACCCTGCCACTTGCTTCACAAGATCCTGTTGAAGCAGAACAGAGACAGCTGAAAAGTGAATTCACCAGCAGCTCTGGAGTCGAGAGGTTTGTGACCCAAAAAACCCAAAGACAAAGTCAGAGATGTGAGCATCATTTTAAGATCATATCCTCACCGGAGACCATAGTGCCACCTATGGTAATAATGGAAAGACCTGAGCAACACTACATCCACTTGTTTACAGCCACAGTAAACCCGAACTGTTTGGGATTAACCATTCCACAGTGGAAGACCTTCAACCTGACTTTTCTTCCTCTCTTCACACATATCAGGTACAAAGCCTCAGAAATTTTTGAAAACAGAAGAAGAGAAGCTGGATAACTAATTAATATTTTTTTCAACCAAAGTTACAAAAATATTATTACTATCTGAATGAGTTTATCACCCTCATGCTCAGATGGAAGGCTTGCAAGCTAGCAACTGATCATCACCTCTTTAAGCATATGCCACTTGTTCTTCCCAAAACATACTGATCAGAGGAACCTCCAAGATGTATCTCAGTTCTCACATCCAAAGTAGATGCTTCTCAGATCTTTGAAAACATGTCTGTCAAATGTCAGTATGTTCACAACTGGCTCCACTGCATGACTGCACGTACCATAAAAAAGTTCTTTTACCATTGTCCATCCCAGGCAGCAAGTGTTCCTACAGTCACAGCTACTGGGATAATTCTCTGCACACCCAGACTCACATCCCAATGCAGGGATGAACTAAAGTTCATCTCCCCTACCACAGATCCTTGACACCGACTGACTATAGATACAGTCCTCAAAGTCCAACAATTTTTTTAATTCCTTCTGAAGATGCCTAAAATTGAAAATTGATTACATAAACAGATATTAACAAGGCAGGATTTTATAGCAAAACAAAATCCAGAGTTTGGGATGAAGTGATCAAATGATCTATTCCATAATTAAGTTTCCACATAGTCTTTGCAATGGATGTCTAGAGATTATTACACTAAGACTATTGCTAACAGTACACTACAAGATGTTAAAAACAAATCCAAGATATAAGTTACTTCACTGCAAACTTTGAGTCCCTGGATTCTCTTAAGAGATGCACAGACATTTCTCCATGATGGTATTATAGAACATAATTTAATTTTACTTTTAGTAACCAAGTGACAACAAAGAGTTATTTAATATAGCTGCAAGAAGAATTTAAATAAAATGAGACCTCATAGGAAAAAAATTTCTAATGTCTTAATGAGCATTCTACTCCACAATTAGATAAAGCTTTCATTACATGGTTTTGGGGTTTTTCTTTCCTCTGTTTCTCTTCTGTCAATTTGAAATATTTTCTTATTTGGGATTTACCAATCTTCTGTCTCTGCTACCTGAGATTTTTGCAAGTGGACCCCTTCTGTTCATTCTTAAAAGCAAATCTGTACCTTTACACATCCATACTGCACCAGCAAGGTCAGGCTGATACCATCATGATCACTCCTCATCAAAACTGATAGTGGGAATAACGTCACCAAAATAAAACAGATGAGTTTTACACTAAGTGCCTTTAGGCCATAAGAGAATAATGGCTGCAGAAACAGCAAGGTTCTTATTTGTTTATTTTGATTATTTATAAATTACATATCCAGAAATCTGGGCTCATTTACAGAATTTATTAGAACTTAAAAATTGCTTTCCAAGTCCAAATAACAACAGAAAAAAATCCCTCAAACTGCAGTCACTGTAGCACCACTCTAGCAGTCTTTGCATCCAGAAGAATGCAAATTACACTAGTGTTTGTTAAACTCAAAGTAACAGAAAAAGAAAAGAGAGGAAAAAGGAAAGTTTTACAACTGAACAGCTCTTCCTGGAGGTTTCTTGGTTCAAGACCCTCCAACCTAACACAGAACTAACAGTTCCACTTTCAGTTTACCTCAAGTACAGTGGCACAAAGGTAAATGCTGGGCTGTTCAGGACCTACACCTGTTACAGATTCAAAGAACCACGCCTTTAATGGGTTTCATGAGTTAATTAGATAACTGGACTGATCAGCAACTGGAGGTACAGGGAACCTCTGCTTAGTGAGCAAGCATTTATGTCCTCACTGAAGAGTTTTGGGTTGTCCTAGTTTCTGAGGCCACAAAAAAGATAGCACTCTACATAGAACCACATCCAGAATAGATCATAACACTGACTGAAAAAAAACTGAGGAATGAAAATTAGGGCTTGCACATCTCAAAGCAGCAGTTAATGCAGTAAATTTCTTCAGCTACAAATATAAATTAACAATTAATTCAGGTATGGGGTAGTATCATTGTCACCAACTCCTCAGTCATTCCATGCACTTCATCAGCCCACTTTGAATAATTTTGCACTGTATACAGATCAAGTGGCAGACAACTGGCTCTCAGCCAAGGCCTGAGAGAAGCAGATACACTAAGTCTCTAAAGCCATACTATTCAAGCTGTGATTTAATGAAAACAAAAACCAGAAAGGCTCTGCACTGCCCAAAATGGCTTCCTAATCATCATGATTTTTATTTTTTCAAACCAAAGCAAAGCAGAAACTAACCACAATTTTATTTCTTTTTTAGCCTAGATGTTTGCCTCCTCCAATACATTTAAGTGCAAACTGTGTGTTAGACCAGAGAAAAAGGCAACAGATTAAGTTAAAACTGGAAGGAATCTCTTTTTAGAGAAAGATCATTTGCTTTGCCAAAAAATAAAGAGACCAGAGGCTTGGAAAAATGGAGAGGAGAGTCCTAGAAAGAGATGCTGACAGTTTGTAAACTCACAGGGGATTTTTCAGAGAGCATCATGCCAAAAGCTCCAAGCAACCATAAGTTTCCACACCAAATCTAGAACAAACCACCTCAGAAATTATAAGGGAAGAAACGCTTCAAGACAAAGAAGAGAAATTTTTTTATTTCAACAATGTGAAAGAAGAACAAAAAAATTTATATGGGAACTGGAAATCTCTGAGGAATATATACATAATCTGGAAAACAAAAAAAACCAGAGGAGCGGAATTAGCCTGGAGTTTTGTTTATTTATTTTATCAATTAGAAAACCACACAAGAGCTCTCCACAATAAAAGAAAATAAAAAACCCTAGCTGCTGCTTAAGCACAGATGGAAAAGTGCAGACAAGGTATATGGCACTGCACAAACTGTTCCCTATGACATATGGGTAGTTATCAGAGTCACCACAATTTCAAAGTCAACTGACAGAAGTCACTGTTTCACTAAAAATTTAATCATGTCTACCGCAACCAGATTATCTCAATGGTCTACAACATGTTCATCAGTCAAGATTAAAATACCTTACTGACAGTGCATGTATTAAATTTATCCAGGGCAGAGATACACTGTTGCAGAACTCAACTAATACAGCTTCTTCCCCAGGCCACCCCGTGCCTTTTGGGAGCAAAGGAAGACACAAAGTAGCAGCTAAACGTAAGTACCTCCAATTTTTTGCAACGTAAACCCTGCCATACAAGTTTCCATACATGCTTTTTAAAATAAATATTATACTAAACAGATGCAAGAAAAATATACTTCATTTTTAATTAATAGGTAGGCTCATCCACACATTTTGTTAGTCTAATCTGATCATACACTAGCAGGTTTAGTGCTTTTCTTCCATTTTCTGTGGGGTGTGTATGTTGGGACACAAGCTTGAGGTGCTTTTAGCCTTTCTTCTACACTATCTTTAAAAATGTACTTCCTTATCAATATCCATCCTAGTCTATTCTCCACTGAATTTTCCATCCTTATATCACAGCTACAGCTGCTTGGATCTTACAATTTGCCTATAAAACCCTCATGCTGCTGCAAGTTGACTACTTCCAGTGTTACTGTTAAAAGAAATAGTCCTGCTTCCCAAATGAATCTATGAAGACAGATATGAAACTATTAAACAAATCAAATTAATCAAACTGCTTATTTTAAGTAATTTTTCAGCCTTGAAGTCACGAAATGCATTAAGAACTTTGGTATCAGTAACATGGTTTTATGTGGACAGATCTATGTTTTGAGCTTTGGATAACCGTTTTACAAGTGACATGCTAAACAGCACAAAAGAAGGCAATAAATTTAAATTCTCCTGATGAGGCACTGGACACCAGACAAAATTAGACAGATTTGCACACAGTCTGAGAGGTTCACTGCTTTAGATGTTTTATATCATGTACTTTTAAAATAAATAGTTCTAAAAGGCTGCTAGAATCACAGGCTCTGTGATTGAAACAGGGGTTTCAAAATGGCACAAACACAGAGCACACCTAAATTTGGTAAGCATATGAATACTAAATGGAGTAGTATGGAACTAAAATGAGTATAACTGTCCTAAAATAATTTGTTCTTCCTGATGTAACTAAGCTTTTCAAGTGAGGAAAAAAAATAATAGCTTTATGGACTTCTTCAGGTGTCTCATGCATAACATTCACATCGATGCTGATACACAAGCCAATGACTGCCTCACTGAAGAGTAAGTGACAGAAAACCAGATGTTTGCAATCTCTTCTTGAGGAGATTACATTAATATTCTTAGTATTATTCCTCTTCAATATGTTAAATAATATTTCTGCTCAGAGCATGTGGAAATTACAATAGAACTTTTAAGGTTATGTCATACCTGAAATATTAAAATCATTTTAAGAAACTGTTTACTTCAAAATGATAAAGCAAACTCTCTCCTTTCCTAAAGACCTTTATAAGAAAAAGTCAGTAATATTGAAATGCACTTCAAATTTTTAACATTTTTGTAAGAGCCATGTTTTAGTTACTGCTCTGAACATAAAGCATGCTTTGAAAAAACACTCCCTCATCCCACACACAAGTCTTAGGGACCAGATAAAAGATACAACGGGAAGTACAGATCCTTTTTTTCTATACACTGCACAAGTTCAACTACAGCTGGGTCCCACTCGTGCTCATCTTGGCAGACACACATAATAGGAGTCAATATCTAATGAGGAGAAAAAAATATACAGAAAATTTTTTTTTTAAGTCTTTCATTTTCCCTTGCATAAAGGGGAAGATGGATTTACTCAGTATCTACAAGTACATTAACTGGACTTACTGTTAATAGTACTGAATCTTTTGGGGCTTTTGAGAAACTATATGTTGTATCTGATCTTCTCCTAGTGATCTCAGAGCCACTGCTTTTTACATTTCTGATATACTTAAAACTACTGGAATCACATGCCCGGGGTACTTTTAAAGAACAAATTGATAGTAATATCACTGTTACCCTTCTAAACAGTTTTCCAGACATGAGCTGTGGTTGAAAAATAATACTTTCAGAAAATATTCTGAGAAAAACCTGTCTTCTTTCAAAATGGCTGCTACTCCCAGTTAGCACCCAAGAGTTAAGTCTACCCTAATTCTTAAAGATAGACATCCTTCATATCCAGATGACACTGACAGTTGCTAGCACTATTCTCCTTAACAGAAATGGAGGCCAAAGCTGATCTGAAAGACAGTAGATATCTTTAATGGTAGTTGTTGCCTAATTTTTGCAGAAGAAAATGGAAGACTATTTATTGAGATCTTACAGAACAATGGTATTTTTTTTATTCAAGAAAAATAGCAACACCAGTACTATCATTTTACAACTCCATTTCACTGAATCTTCACCGTGAGGAGGACACTGACAAACACAGGATATAGAAAGGAGTGAAACACGGTAGGAAGGAAACACACACTGCAGATCACAAGAGTGAAAGCAAGCTTGAGAACATCCACCATACAGTCGAGTTTGTTTCTGCTTCTCCAAAAGTGAAAAGAAGCACACGAAATGCACAGATGAATTTGCTTTTTACTTTTAAGTAACTAGTTTCCAAATATGTAAATTACATAATTCACATAAGTTACACCTCTGAAGAATTTTTAATACAGTCTTAATATAGTTTTACAGTTTATATATATATATATATACATATATTAATAATTTTGGAGGAAGTTTGTAGATAAATTTGAGGAAGCATTAGATATTTAAGAAAAGCATTACGATATGCTACAATTACTCAATAAATGGCCCATTATGAACACAGGGAAGCAGAATTACCTAACTATGTTTAATTAGTTAAACCTAACTATTAATTTGAACTTCTTTTAGTCACCCAAATAACTAAGCCTCATTGACATAATCTGGCATTTGATCTATTGCCAGACTCTAATATTCCCTAACGAAGTGCTTACTGAAACACAAAGGTGACAATAAGAGGAATTCTTCATTCTCATAGTTCTGCTGGGTCTGGCAGCATTTGCTGTACCAGATGTATGCCCAGCACCACGTCGTTTCTTTTCCCTCCCTCCTCTCATCTCACACCAATAACCAACTCTGACCAAAGTTTCTTTGAAAATCTGTGCTTCTACAGAAAGCCATTCTGCAAAGAAAAAAAAATTATTCATTTTGCATAACTACTTGTCAGATTAAATACCAGTAAGCACTATTAGCCCCAAATATAGCTGTGCTTGTTATTTACTAATTATTGACGTACTGAACTTCTTTATTTGTAAGTATTTAAGGTTTATGAGAAAGATTTTGTTTGGAAGGGACAAGGACAGAGTTAACAACATTTCCTAGAGCTGCCAGAAAGCAAAAAGCTTATTCCTACAAGTTTATTCATTTTAGGGAAAAAAACCAAACAACGCAACCCAAAATATTCTGTTAAAACAAAGTCCTCTAAAAACCACCTGCCAATTGCTTCCTATTACTAGGCAAAAAAAAAAAAAATTCCATATGAAAATAGTTGGACACAAGGTAGCTAGAGACAGAGTGATTTAAGAACTTATTACTCTGTTAGATAAAATACAGTAAGTCATTTGCTGTATTTTCCAAACCTTGTCCAGAGACAAGTGTTTTATCAAGCATACATGGAGAGCTTTTCTGCCAAAGATGAAAAAAATTCAACTTCCAGCAAAACAATGAGTGTTAGACACCCTCAAACTACATCATTTCTACTATTGATGTCTATATAACTCAAGTCACAACAACGAAGTGCTTATGTAACTTGAATTACAGGATATCTGTGTAACCCTAACATCAATATAACCCAAATCATGACTTTTTATCAATGTAACTTGAAAAATATCAATATAACCTTCTATACTTATATAGCCTGAATCATAGCTTTTACTTATGTAGCCTAAATCATAACTTCTATACCTATAACCTGATGCTTATAACCTGAATCATAACTTTTGATACCCATATAATCTAATGTGAATAACTTTATATGCAATGTANGCGCATGCCCCAAAGACAAAGTTGTAAAGTTCAGGTGCGAAGAAGACATTAGAAGCCTTCATCACAGACCCCCGGAGACCCCCGAATTGGGGAAGTGCATGCGCAGTGCAAAGAATTATCTAATAACCATGAGATCACGCTATGTAAATGAGTTCCGGCGCGTGTGTGATGATGCTGTAATGGCACAGCAACATTAAGCAGAACTTTACTGTATAAATATAACACCGCACCTGACAAAGGGGGGGAGTTAGGAGGAGAGATTCCCCTCACCACCAGCGCTGCCATAAACGAATACCTGCTCTGTAGGCATCGGTCTATGAGGATTTATTTCCAGCCTATCTTTTGGGCATCACTATCTTTACTCAATATGGAGTGAATGATTTCTGATTTCTTATCCAAAATATTTCTAATTTATTCCTTTTACAGTCTAATACACAATTATTATTGTTAGGATCCTTCTGATAATAGCATTTTCTTTTGGGTCTATAATTTGCCTAAATGTCTTAAGTGCTGTTCAAATTTTCAACTAGTAGTACTTTTCCATCATTTGTTATTATGTGCTTTTAATTTTTTTCAAAATTAAAGAAAAAAAATGAATTGCTCTAATGTAGCAGAATGACAATTCCAGTTTTAAAGAAAACCTTATAAAGACTAAAGCAGTGACTCATAAAATCTCGCACACACCGATTCCTCCCTCTCCTAGGAGATGAAGCTACATGATTTACCCAAAAGGATTAAACAAGGCCACAATTCTTGAATACATGTTATAACCTTAAACTTCAGGTTAGAATTTCTTCTTAGTCTTATTTTTTAGAATCATTCACTGTTCTAAATAGCTTTACATTTTTACTTTTTGTTACAAAATTTACAGATAGAAAACCTTATAGTAAAAATATTTTTAAATTGAGATAATTGGACAGCATATTCACCAAATGCTTTTCAATAAGTTTTTATATTGTGATTATCATCACAGTAACCACACAACTGGTTTTTCCAAATATGCTTGCAAGGTTTTTGACATTTCTTATCCAGCAGATCATCAGGCTCTCATACTCCTTGACTTTTCAGATGTAAAGACATTCTCAGCTGTGTTCCTCTAGGACATGAGAAGGACTTGTTTCACCTCTTCCTGGCCTCATAAGAGTACAAGCAGTTCTCAGAAAAAGCTCCACCAAAAAAAGCACATCATCCCAAGCCCAAAGCAAGCCAAAAATCTTTCCACTTTAGCAGTGACTTGTGCCCCACTGGGACATGGCTCCACATGGTGATCAGCTTACCCAAAGTATAAGTCTTGACGAACACTGGACAGGTTACAGACCTGTCTCTGTCCAACTTCATATAAAATGTTCCATTTGTTTATAATAGAGACAAGGGGCAGAACAGGGAAACAAAGAGTGTTTTTACATGAAGGAATAAGAGCAAGAGGAGCATCTTCAGCAGCCATTAAAAGTGCCAAACCAAGATACTGATGCCAGCTGTACCATGCCACACTCACCAAATAACATCGTATACTGCTGGCTTTACCTCTAGTTCCTACATTTGGACACGGTACAACTCCTGTGTAAATAAGCCTGACCGTGTCCACTCAGTAGTATAGGCTCTGGAACCAGTCACCTTTGAATGAAACAGTAAGGATTTGTCTCACAGCAACCTTCCCAACATGAACCAAACCTCGGAATTCTGTATCTGATCAGTCAGCCATCCTTCAAGTATGCTCTTTGCAGCTTGTTTCTTGTTGAAAAGACAACTGAAGGGCCAGTGCAAGCTCTGAAATCCTGCTAGAGCCTGTCAGACCACCATCAATTACTGCAAGGAAAAGTCTTTGGGTCTGTGGCACCTGCACACACCTTTGCTATCTCTGAGGTAAAGCACAACTGGCAGAAGAAACTTAACATGAAAGCACCGCCACTTTCCAGTCACTGGAAATGCACGTGTGCTGACTGTAACCATCCCTGCCTCTCGCACATGGTTGTTCCTTCCTGCTGCCATAACCACCACCGACAGCAAAAAAAAACCCTGAGACACTTCATAGAAGGAAATCGCTGTCTACTGTAACACACACCCCCAGTAACCATGATAAAGCTGTAATGATCACACCTGAGAACAAACACAATTCTCCAGTAATATAGCAACATTTTGTTACCTTGAATTTTTTGGTTAAGTAAATGGATCTACCTATTCTTAAATTACATCTTGATCAAGTTTCATGTTTTGGAAACAGTATCATCAGTAAAGCTGTAACACAGAAAAATTAAATTTCAGAATTATTACTGGAGATAAAATTGTACCGATGACAAATTTTAAATACGCATGCAGTGCCCACGAAAGGAGGAACCTTCTAATTATATTTTAAGTGTTTTTCTCACATATACCATTTTCACTCTTTAACTGCCAGTGCTCTGGATTCACATAGCAACATGAAAGTACTGGGGATTTTTCTACTGGGCTTCTCCCTAGAGCAGTAGGCATAGCAGTAACACAGGAAAGTATTTCTTTAAACTGATACAAATGTTAAACAACCCAACACTGATAACTTGACATTCAGCCAGCTTACACTTCCCATTTTGTAAGGAACGGAAATATCATTAATTCTTCAGATGCCTGTCTTTGTGAAGTCTGAATGTAATTACAGCATAATACATACATGTACTGAATATCTATAATTGGAAATATTGAAAAGAACATACTGTGTTCACAAAAATGGAAAGAGAAAATATGAGGTGTTTCCAGGTAAGGGAGTGCTATGAAAGCCTTCTAGTCCTGAAGGACTTCTATTAGGAATATTTTTAATTTTAGAGGTAAAACATACAACATTCATGCAAATACATGTCAAAATATCCCCTTGCTTTGTTTTTGCTCTGTTCTTCAAAGAAATTGGATGATTTTTTTTAAAAAAAACAACATTATACATATGCAACAACAATAAATGATTGGAAAGGAAACTGGAAAAATATCTATAAAGTTTTGCTGCAAGATATGAGTAAAGGAAGAAGAAATTTTTTAAGATCTGATCAGAAAAAAATTCTGGCTACTAAGGTCAAAATATTTTTATAGGAAAGAGGAGAGTTGAAATCAACCCCAATAAGGGAGGTATTTACATAAAGCAAAGGTTTGTCCAGACCTGATGAGATCTGATCCTGCTATTGGTAAAGCCATTTACATCTCTGCTGCTTGCCTTTCCTTTCTAGTTGTTCATTAATATCTCATCTACATTATATCATAATCAGCCATTGCTGATGAAAAATTACAAGTGTTCTTGGCTGGCCTGCAAACCTATCTCTTAAACATTAAGACTTTCAAGGTTATTTTTTTTTAGCTCTACTTCTTTTCTTTTCACACCCTCTCCTCTTCTCCATCTGACTTCCCCATCACTCATACAGCAATCATATGAGAAATCTGCTATTGTCTTGCCTAAAAGCTGGCTACAAATAGTTTCTTCTGTAGTGAAGACACAGTGATGTAGGTGGCGAGAAATCACCCTCCATTCTGCAAATGTGTGGTGATGTCACAGCCCTCGGGTACCTCCCATCTTCTCCTAGATCGCATGAAGCAGATTTTATTGAGTGATGCTGCTAGAGGTGCAGAAGGACATCACCCAGCCTGGCACCCAGCCTTCTCCTCCCCTGCACCCCTAGCCACTCCAGTCCTGATCCCAGCGCTGGTGGCTGCCGTGAATGAGCCAGCAAATGGCATCACTGCCACATGCCCATACCCAGCTGATGGCATCTTCAAACCAGGAACTCAGGACTTGTACACGTGCCAGTCTTTCCCTGCACACGAGGCAGAGACTTCACTGTGGCAAGACAGGTTTTCAACAACATAATCCTAAGTTTGGCAGTTGTTAGAGCAACGTTTAAACAATATACAATGTTGAACAGGCTGCCAACAGTGTCAGTTACATCTTCCATAAAAATAAAACCCTACTGAACTAAAAGAAACTGTTTTAGAAACTGACCAATGCAGATAATCACAAAGACATCAAAATGAAAAAGAAAATGGGAAGACAGAATGGCAGGTAACACTCTTCCTACTATTTTAGGTTTTGCTGAGGACTCAGAGCAAGGGTGCATTTAGAGCATTTCTCTTGATATAAACAGAGGGGAACAAACTGAAAACTTCATTAAATAAAATTAAAAACCTGATGAAAGAGCATGAAAAGTTGTATTATCTGAATTCTCTTCTGGTTTCACTATCCTATTCACCATTCCCTAAAGTATCTAAGTTTACAGTTACAGAAGATACGTGCTTGAAAATCAGATCACTCAAGTTTCAACAGGACTGGCAAGTCTAGCCCAGACAAACCTCACCGATCATCACCCTGGCTCCCATACAAGGCAGGAAACACGCTTCAAAGATTATATATTTTTAAATGCCACTACTACTTCCCCCTACCTTTGGAAAACATGGAATGTGAATACATTTATATAATCTTTATTTGCTCCTGGTATTTAACACCCATAACGAGAAACTATGAATAAATGTCATAAGAAGAGACCATCTTACAAATTGATTCTAAACAATGTGATTTTGTTAAGTTATAAGAATCACCAATATAGCTTCAAATGTTAATTAGTAACTACATGAAGGAAAAGAAATTTAAAAGAGTACAGAGACTGTTGGGAAACACTTGGAGTGAAATAAAACAGGCAGAAATCACTGAGAGCAGTGAAAAATTAAGCAGGAGAAAAGTACAGCAAAATTTCTGGAAGAAAGAGAAGGAACATTGACAGAGAAAAGGTATGTTGCCTAGGTGAAAACAGACTGCTGAAGACAATAGACAGGGATGATAAAGCTCAGGAGAGTGTAGGAAGAAAAGCAAACTAAAAAAAGATGAGGACTAAAACTTGCAAGGGAAAACACTAAATGCAGCAAATGTGTTCAACTTAAGTGAGCTGGTATGAGGTTGTTAAGGAGAAGGACAACAAGAGCATTTTGAATATTTTAGGGAAGACTGATATGTGCTTTTCTAGGCAGTGTCTGCACAATACCCCGGAATACGTACTGGAAAGTAACACTTGCTTTCCCCCCAAAAGGACATGACAGTAAGGACACTACTACTCCTCCTCCATGCCTGCACTGCTGCTTCTACTCAAACAAGCAACTAAGCAATGACAACAGCAGCTGAGGAAATGGCAGATCTGCAAATTGCACCCATCACCTTACATTTAAAACCATGTTTTGGAGATTTCTATACACTGGAAAATATTATATCTTGAGTACAATTTAACCTGACTTTAAGAGAGTACAAAGTTTATTTAGAGAACCTGCAGCACGTGCTTTTTTACATTAGAAATTCAGCTTTTGCCCCTTGTGAATAAGGCAGTACAATAACATCAGGGAAACAAGAAGTAAAACATACATTTAAAAATTGGATTTTCTTCAGAGTTTTGATTAGTTATTCTTCATGCTTATTATATAGAAGACTAGGGAAAAGAGCTTGCTTTTTTTATTTTTTATATATGCAACACCCCCAAATTGCTATGTTAAAGTTCGAGAAAGTTCCAATCAAAATGAGTCAGCAAACCACTCGTCCAACAAGAGTAAAAAAAAGGCAAGACTTAACATTGCCTTGATTTATTTTTGCTCAGAAATATCATTAGGAAAAGTGATTGAAAGTGATCAAATATTCAGACTTTATCCCTCTAGGAGAATTATTACAATTTTTTCACTCCTCTGTTAATGTGCTTGAGAAAGCAAATAAGGGGATTAGATAAATAAAAGGCCAGATCCAGAAGAAGCGTAAATTATATTATTTTATGTTACGTTTGGCTATGTCCAAAGATCCTCTTAAAAATCTAGCTGGACAGTTGCAAAAGCTACTAAACCCAGCATTTGTAGGTGTAGAAATCCCTAGAGTACTATCAAGATCATTGAGGATATCAGCATTATTTTTAAGAGAGAAAAAATGGCTTTCCTACAGTTCTACTTGTTCCACCAACTGAACAGGCATAATGACAATTCTCAACCACTAACTTTTAGACAGATTAAACGAATTCTGCCTATTAGTGTCTTCATCTGAGTTACCAAACTCCTTTTACCATAGGCATGGAAACTGCAAACTCAGGACAGAGTTCAACTCATTACTTTGTTAATCTAATCCCAAACAGGCTGATACCCCCCAAGTGCTGGCATCCCGCCACCAACAACAAAGACGTCTGTGTAACCAGGTTGAATGTGGATGCCTACACTGAAGATATCCACATGAGATCAAGTGAATCCCACCTTTGCTGTACGGATTCAGGTAGTTGTATCAATTCATATAATCTTCACCCATTTAGTTACCAACTTCTGTTGTCATTTAACGTGGGATTAAAATATCACTTAACATCACCCATCTTTGTGTATTAATGACACCAACTCACTTTCCTTTTATAAGGTATAAACAGGGAAAGAAGGCTATGGCTTGGATGGTTTTTCAGTTTGTTGACAGTAGAGCCACTCAGCCATTCAATTTTTCAAATTACTGTTACTCACTGCAATCCACACATGATAAAGATTAGAACAGGTACTAATATACCTCCTCTAGCACATAAATCCCCTTATACGGACGCAAGTCATCAATCACATTAACATTTCATCTTCTTTGAAAAAGAAGGTA
Organism: Gymnorhina tibicen; assembly: GCA_013399875.1. NCBI lineage: Eukaryota > Metazoa > Chordata > Aves > Passeriformes > Artamidae > Gymnorhina > Gymnorhina tibicen. The sequence goes on along the minus strand of VXAZ01001116.1, from coordinate 3,160,559 downwards.
ACATGGATATGGCAAAGTTTGAAGACAGGAAAGGCACAAATAACCAGGGAGAGTATCAGTGGAAAAAAAATGGAGTGCTCATAGAAGTTCAAAGAAAATTGTAAGAAGAGTGCATAGGCATGTTGGCTGAGAAAAATAATTTTTAAAAAGTAGACAGGAAAAACCAGAGAAATTTCTGTTGCATTTCCTTCTTATCATCATTCTTATGCAAAGTAACAAAAGGGATATATATTTTTTAAGTACTATGGCAAGATAGGCAAAGAAGTACACAACAGCACAGGGAACTTTAAATACTGATGGAAATGCACTCAGGCTGATAAAGTTAAATGGGATAAATCTAAGCAGATACACTTGTGGATTAAGAAACACATATAGGACTGTAAGAACATTTTCAGACCTATAATGTCCCTAATCCCTATTCATATGAAACTTCTGGTTACCAAACCAAATTTTTAAAACCTGTGATGGGTAGAATAAAGGCCATTGTAGAATCAGTATTTTTATTTACTGTCCTAGGAAATTTAAAATTTCACGGGGGATAAATATATTGCTACTGTTGGCAGCACAACAGAATCATCACTGTAGCCACTGTGTTGTTTCCAGAGCATGAGTGCTCCAGAACGGGTATGGCCCCAGTCTGTGTTCTGCAGCCAGGGCCAGGCTCTGAAAAACTCTGGATACTGCCACAGCTACAGCAACCATTATTGACCCTTTTAGACTCAGTTGTGCATTTCTTTTTTCTTTTTTTTTTCTAACTTTGAAGCTAATACCACACTATCTGGTCACACATGAGCATGTGAACTCCTGACAAAAGACAAGGTTTTAGACACACAGCAGGTTCAAGGAACAGAATCCTCATCAGAAAGACTAAAGTATCTTATAAAAGGGCACATTTTAGTAAACATCAGTTGAAAAGTGTCTGAACAGAACAGTTAAACAATAGAAGACTTAATCCTGTAACCATTCATTGTACTAAAGTTTTAACAAATCTACTAGAAGGCAGCTGAATGATAGAATAAAGTTGAATCTTCCACAGTCCAAGTAACAGGCGAAAGAGAAATAGGTCAATCAAGAAAGATGTCATCTTTTGCTGAGTAGCAAAATCTATCCCAGAGTGCTGACATGTAGTGGTTTTTTGTTCTGACTTATCACTTCTACAATAAATGTTTATATTAAAATAAATAATGCAACATTTTAAAATATAAAGACACAGTTAGAATTCAAACCAAGAATGTGATCACTGAACTGAAAATATTACCTAAATTGTAGCTAGCTTTTATTATTAAACCATGTGACAAAGTATAAATGATTTTATTCTGCCAATTAGCCTGCAGTGTCAGATCACTGAAATATCTTTAAAGAAGCTAATGAGAGGCCGTCTAGCAATGGCACAGGTTGGCTCATGCCTTGATACTGCCATGCATACAGATTGGTACCACAGCAGCTTAAATTACCTCTCCATTACACTCCTGACAACAGTATACACATACTGAGTGCCCAAACAAGAATAGTTGCATGAGATAATCAGAGTTTTAAAACAAACACACACAAAATACAACCATACTCTAATTACTTTCCGTGCATTTCTGGCACAGCACCCACAAAAACTAGTCAGCCAGAGGATAAATGGATGATTTTGTTTCCCTCTTTTTTTTCCTTTCTGTTATTTTTTTAACTTCTCTTCTGAGATGGGGACATCAGTGTTTTGCCAAACAGCCTGAAAGAGCAGAGGGTTCACACAGGTGCAGGATTTTTAGTCACTGCAAGTCATTTAAGTCATTACAAAACACCAGAAATGCCCAACTTGACTATTTGGCCCTGCTTGCACAGCACTGGTGTATGTGCAACTGGGGCAGAGCCTATTTTTGCCTCCTCCCTCTTTGCCCTTGGACAGCCACAACAATCAAATATTCAAGACTGCTGCTAATTTCACAAATTTTGCCTTAAGTCTTTCAAACTTTACAGCCAAGATTTGTCCCTCTTTGCCAGGTAAGGTTTTGGTGATGCTAAAACTGGCACAAGTATGAGACTGAAATGTAACCGCACTTGGGGGTTACTAGCAGAGATAAAATCCTGCATATCATTAGCTGCTAACACATGCCAAAAGCAAACCTGTGATCAGCACGGTATTTACTCACAAGTGGTGTCATTAGTCACAATCCCAGTTTAAGCCCTCCAGCAGGCCTTTACTTGTCTTTCCTTACTTCATCCTGAGTAAGTGGTCTTGAATCATGGCAAGGATTCCTTTTTTTTTTGCCTTGTCCTTAAAACTTTTCTTGTATACCAAATAGACTATCTATATATTTTAAGCTGCATGTTTACCTCTTAAGATCTGCCCAGAGAGAATGTGCTCAGAGAAAACATGTTTTAAACTACTCATCTCCTTTATACTGTTCATTTTCTCATATAGCTTTGTTACGTGGTGGCATTGTTGTGACTGGCTCAAAAAGCAGCAACCTTCTAGTGAAGATGAAAGAATATATAAATTGTTTGAATGAGGAAAACAAGCATGGTGAATAGCTGTGTTTTCCACTTTTAAACACAAAGCTATATATCCCACAGCTACCTGAAAATATTGCTCCTGATTAAGTAATATTGACTTCAATTCGCCTGACCCTGTCGGTCAGTACGGTGTTTTCCACGTTTGTAGAGCTCACAGCAGGTTTCACCACAGGCTTCCAGTGCTGAGACAAGAACCATTTCAGTCTTGCTATAGCCACAGAGCTAGACTGGCTCTCTGGAAGAGGAGAACATGTTCATCACTGACCTGAGTTCTGCCCTGTAAGACCCATTTTGACAAAGTACAATGAAAACTTTCGTTAGTGTGGCAGAGAGGAAGAGGGGTTGAAATCAATATTTTATTACAGTCCGTGTTTAAATCCCTCTAGTGATTCCTGTTCCTTTGCTTTACTGTTTAAAAAAAAATCATTAGTCATCTTTTTCCTGCAGCATTCCTCAAGGCAGACTGATTATAATACTGCCTTCTCTCTCTTTGTAAGCAAAACGCTGCAGAAGACACTTGGCACCAATGATGCTCTTGAAGCACTACTTTCCTTTCATCTCAAAGACAGCTGTACTGCACACAGTTCCTCAAAAAACCACGATCATGCCCAGTAAGTACCAGGATACATTTGTGTTTTATTGACACAACACTGTAGCATAAATTCATTCAAAATCCAAAATGCACATTTTTTCAGTGATTGTGAAGAGCGTCAACTGTCAGGGAGATCCCAGACATTTTTTCTTTTTGAGGACTATTATACTACCTTCCAATTAAAATCACTTTCTTTTCCTTTGCACATTAGTAAGTACTTTCTGTACCTTCAGAAAGAAACGCTAGGATAAGCATGCTCCAAGTACATACTTACATTATGGTATTAAAACCTTTTTAAGATACATTTTCATGCTAAGTCCTTATTTTTATCTCCTTCAGCATTATAGCCATGGAGCATTTGTGACAGACTTCAAAGCCTACTAAGACTCCAGTTTTTCATATTCTAGCTCCAACACTGCCATCAGACACAACTCACAGCAAACACTGAGGATCCCATTTACACCAGCCAAAACATCTTACATAATAATGAAGTATTCTTATACAGAGTTTGCATTACATTACCCTCAGTTAGGGTTAGAACATACTGTTCCATATAAAAACCCAGAGACAAGACTGCTTCCTTCCCTGAATGAAGAGCTTACGGGCCAAGAATACAAGGAGTATACCATGGGGGAAGAGAAGACAAGCATGGCGAGATAAAAGCATTTGTAAGTGCATCTACACAGGCAACATTTATCATTAGAGTAATGCAATTGCCAACTATATCCATCATCCCCTCAACTCCTTATGGCTGTGATGGCAGAAATGGCTAAGGATGTTGAAAAAGATGAGTGCAGCAGCTACAAATGTTGGTGATGAAGGGTATTTATAGGACAAGAACACCATGGGAAGAAGAATGGGGCATTTACAGGAGATAGGTATGAGTGGGCAAGGCTTACAATACTGACAGATACGAAGAGACAGATGATGCAGTCAGATTTGCACATGAGGGAGGAACACAGTGGGCAAGTGCAGATAATAGGGAAAAAAATAATCTGGATCAGCTTAACAGCAAATGTTGATGAAGAAATCTTGAAAGGATACTTCAGTCAAAGTAAGAAATAGAATTCATTGTGCATACTTCTTGGAAGGACTCAAGGGGATGATCCTGCAGTGATCAAGTTGGTAGATAAGGCATACATATTTCCTCTCACACATAAATTCTACCCACTTGAGAAGCTGCCTTTTAGCATATAAATATATTTTACTGCTCTCAGCCTCAATTAAGATGCTCTTCTGTATTTTGTATCTTAAGTCACAGCACAACATCACACACTCCAGGGGTTTTTTGGGGGTTTTCTTAATTCTTTTAAGAGCTTTCATGATTCCATACTAGCTTCACATGGAATGAACTGGCAGTCTAACACAATTTCATCTGCAACATGGTATCTTTAGCAGCACAGTGTTCTTTAACATAAGGAATTAATGTTATGCAAAATTTGAACAAGAAGGGATTAGTAATAATCTTGCTGCAATGCCTCTGAGAGCAGGAATATGAAAATACTATGAATTAAATGACTGTGTCTTCTACAACCATGTACTTTAAAATACCTTCCTAGATGACAAAACTACATTGCTTTCTTAAATAAATGTGCATTTCTTTAATGTCTACTGAATTTTGTATTCATTTAATTATATGCCAGAATAGTAGGATATCTCAGTATTAGTCAACTTTTAAAACAATGGTGCATACATTTAACACTGTGTATCTGCTTTTTTCCTCTAAGTATGCAGCAATATGGAGAAACTGCTACCATTCATTTATATTCTAATGCTTTTCTTGAATCACACGTTTCTGTATCATGAAGTGGGCAACTGCACAGTGTCACTGACAGCTAGTAATTATCAACAGTCACATGACCAGTCAACATTTCCTTTCTACAGATGAACCCAAACCACAAGAGATGCTGAATTATTCAACTAGTTCTCCAAAAGATGATCACAGGTCTCTTTCCCAGATTCTTCAGTAACTACAGAGATCAAAGTAGCCTTCACCCACTCCAACCTTCACTCTGAATCTACTCTCAACATCCAATATTAAAATAAACTCCTCTATCTAAGAGGGTGCTAAGCATCACTTCAAGGACAAATTTGGCATGCAGAATTTCTAACCGTATGTGGCTTGCCAAATCATGCAGGAGAAAGGTTAAATAATTCTATCTGTATCTATCTAAAAAAAAAAAAAAAAAAAAATCAAAGGTCATCCACCTAATGATTTTCTAGAAACGAATATCAGCTAATAAACAAAGATCAAAACCTTTTTTGTCTATTGTTTCTCTTCTCATTCTTGAGAAGAAAGTCCTATTTTAAGTCAAGTTATGCTAATTAAATGTAACTAAGTATCTCACAGCATTGTCACTGTCATAAGCACTACCTGCTCACTGAGAAGAGCCCCTGAAGACTTCAAGTTGTAATAGTCATCAACACATTACATGAGTGTGTATCATCAGGACAAACCAGTTCAAGGTCCTTGCTTTTCTACCATCAAGACAATCAATTAAAACAAGTTCAATGACAATAGATTTAGAAGTGAGAAAAATAACATAGAATGAAATTACTCAAACCACTGAGTCTTCAGTGCAGCTGTCAGAAATATCAGTGTTAGGGACATCTGCAACATTTATGTCAAAAGGTTTAGGTAGACTCTAATGGCTTTACGTTCACGTGTAGTCTGCATACAACCCTGAATCTCAGAAGGTCCTACTTCTTCAATGAGGTCCTACCTGACCAGTGTATTTAATCTATATCCCATTAAAAATAAAGAAGGTAAGTAAATAGGCAGAAATATAACTTTTGAAACCTAATGAGACAGGTTTTCACAGGTTAATGCTTTAATATTTGTATATCATCAATCAAAGCATGGAAGGCCACATTTAAGGGAATTAATTTTCAAAGCAATACTTCCTGTCATTACTTAAAAGTAAACTGACTATTGTATATTTAATCATTACAGTCAAAGAATACAGTAATGTAGAACAATTGTCATTCTCTTTGAATTAAGATATCACATGCAATCCCCAGACTTGGGTTTGTGCTCGAGGTATTTTTTCCTATGGGAAGGGCACATCTCAAAATTCAGAACTGCTGATACTGATGAGGGAGTTCATGAGTTACCCTGAGTAAGAAATGTCCAACAGGGCTTCAAGAGCTCTCAGCCCATACTTTCTTTCAAGAAGGAGGCAAATGAAAGAATATAAAACCTACTAAGAGGGCAATTTCAGAGAATGCAAAGTATTTTTCTGTGTTGGAGAGCTGGCATATGGTGAGCTATCACAATGTTCAGTATTATTTACAGAAAACAATTACAGAGCTTCCCATTAGCTGAAAGGTAAGTCACTACATCAGGTTTAAACTCCTGAAATACAGGTATAGGAAAAAAAATGAAACAAAAAAAAGACATCACTCTCAATGTTAGAACGAAAATCATATATACAATACAGTAACTTAATGTGTCTCTGCAACCCTGTGCATTGTGCTCTAGGATAACCCTGCCTGGCAGTCCCTGGACAAATGCCTCTTGCTTATACCAGTGGCCTGTGTTCTGAAAGCAATGCCAGCAGGGAAATCCTTCAGATAAAATCTTTGAAGTAATGAGGTTCAAACCAAAATTTTTCCCTTGCAAGGCAGACTAAAAATCAAATACTGCTCCAAATTTAAACACCTTGAGAACATTTATAGGAATTTATCTTTTTCTTTTACTTACAGGCTATTATTAGTTATTTTCTTACCAAAGTACTGGAAAAGCTTGCTTTTACCTATGATGTATTAGGGACAAATTAGTCTGACAAACAATTCTACTTTGGAAATTCTGTAGTACACAGATCTATCATTTCAAGGAATAAAAAAGTAAATAACATTTGTTCTGTTTAAAACATCACAAGTGTTAAACCCACCCTCTTATTTTTTATCTTCTTTAGATCTGACAAGTAATTCCTGCTTTGATGGAGAATCTGACTGTACAAATAATTCTGAGTGCCTAAGACAGTATTTAACTTTCATTTGGTAATTTAATAACTGTAAATGAGATGCACATAAACAAAGAATTTGTTTGGAGAGCCCCATCAGCTGATGTCTGAGATGGGAATGAAAGGTCTCCTTTGTCTACCTAAAAGATGTTTTTCCAAGTGACCTCTGGCATGTCACTTAAACTGAAAGGAGGAGCCTGAAGCTTTCATGAATCTGAGGCTATATTCCTGTGGGACCTTTGCTAAAGGCTTTGAATCTACCTAGCGTAAGTTATTACAAAAAACACTAGTTTGTTAAATTTAGAATACCAAATGTGCTACGAGTAACATCAAAAATGAACACGTAGAGTCCAAAACAAAATTAAATGTAGGTCTCATGCAACACAAAATTGTCTGGTTTACTGATGTCTTTCAAATGATTCATGAACATTTGATTCAAATACACGCATCACTGAAAGTAGCTAAAAATCAGTACAAGACTGAGATTATAAATCTAATCATATTCATCTCCTTATATGGATTTATTAAATTACCAAAGGTCTTGATTTCAGTTCATCACCACCAGCAGCACAATCAAATAATGAAGCAAATTCAGACTGCTTCATGCTGGAATAATCCACATTGACTTGGTATTTTAATTACTCATGTTTCAGCCTGCTACAAGCTACTGTAGGGTCTACCTTTACAAGTCAGATTTTTTTTTCTCCCATCAGTGTCTAAATAAGTAGCTAAGTATTCCTACTTGGTTTGGGTTTATATTTCCATGGAAGTCTCCACAAATATGAATAAATGCCCTAATGCCTGGTTTAAAACTTCATTCCCCAAATCTGACCCAGAAAAACTTAATATGCCAATTTCTCTGATTACTTTTTTCCCAAGCAGCCTCCTTGGTGATCTAATTTATTTAAAGTAAAATTAGCTTTCTCTCCCTGTTGTTCTGGTATTACAATTAAGCTGTGTCCCATTGCAGCTTTTGGTGTTTTAACTTGATATAGTAAGACTGACTAGCACTTTGATTGCACTTCTCACACAACTGAATACAAAGCCTTTCAACCACTTCTGCCCACTCCATACTTTTCACCTCAGCACAAGTGCAAAATGCCACATCTAAGGCAGTTACATCACCCTAATGGTATTCAAAAAACTAAATAACACAGTATTAGCTTCACTCACACATTTCTTTACACGCTGTTACATAATACCACACACGCTAAAGAATGGCATAAAATTCATAACTATGGCTCTCTGAAATTATAACCCTGGTGGACCATAACACATATTGCAGTCCTGAAACACCACATCTTCAAAGCCATATCCACACTCCTGATCACTGCAGTTAAGATATGCAGATAGACCTGTAGGTCTAAAGCCAAAAATAAAGCAGTATAGGAATACCTAATTCTTGCTTAAAGTTCCAGTTTTAAAACCACAGTGATGAGATTTTCATAAGCTTTGCTTTCTACAGCCATTCCACCATAGCCTGGCAGTGAGTCACAAATGCAGTCACAAGTCACAAATCCCTGTTAGACACAAGTTCCAGGTTTGCAGAACACAAAAGCCATTTTCCAGACAGCACAGCATAAGAATAATCTTCACAGCAGCACAGCTCCCCCTCCAGCACAAGGTAAATCCGCAGCAGGAAATGGAATAATAAGGTTATCCAGGAGTGGTTTTTTCTTAATGACAATTCTGATTAGTATTTATGGTGATTTTAGGAAAAATTTAACCAACTATACAATTTAAACAAGACAGATGTACCCTTTTCACCTTCCTTCCCAAATTAATTTTCACATTTAGTAGTATTTATTAAGATAAATTTGGATTATATTTTTTAATTGTTAAAATATTGAGATTTTGAGTGTGTTCACTAAATAAGTTCAAAAGGGTGGGTAGAAATACTTGCAAAAATAACTAATCACAAGAACACTGTCATAAGCAAATTACATAATTAACAGAACCTGATTTCCTATGATTTGAACCTTTTCCCCCACCACTCTCTTACTCCAGTTACTGCAAGCTTCTCCAACACCCTTCAAATACCCCTTCCTGACACAGGACAGCAAAACTCTGACACCTGCCCAAACCAGAGGTGGTAATTCAACACTCCCTGCCCAGCAGGCAATTCCAATGCATTTTCATGGTTTGTCTTTGAGACTCAGATCTCCTGATTTGGTTTTAAGACTAGTCTAGAAAAAGTTGTTGCTTGCAAAGCCTGTTAGGTCCCTGGAAGATTTTGAAACTCTCAGCTTCTCTGGAAGTTTACAGAATTACCTATACTTAGAAGTTACAAAAATAGGTATGTTAGCATTTGCTACTATTTTCACTCTAGGACTGATTTATATGCATAGCAAGGGATTTATTAACATGTAAAGCTCATCTTAGCCCCTCAACATGCTAACATGGAGATTAGTTACATTAGCTGATGAAGTTTAAAGCAAATTAAAATAGTATTTTAAAGCTACCACAGCATGAAGAAGTGAGACCCCTTTTACTTCACAGACTATTTCAGACAAAAGCATAAGCCAGTGTCTTCTTGGCTCTTAAATCCACCAAAGCAAAATGTAATTTCTATGCTGAAGAATAAAAAGAAAAGTTTTGTTCAGAGAAAACCTCATTGTAGAAGAGGATAGCACTCACAGAAAATCTGAACAGGACAATAGGTGGGACCTTTCACCTATCTCAGAGTAGCACATTACTTAAGTTACTCATTCTTCAGGTGAAAAAAATAAGGCTGTGTACTATATCATGGCAGTTACAAGGACAGTTGCATTTTTATTACATACTCCCCATGCTCCTAGTAACAAACTACAAAATACCTAATTCTGCAAAACATTCTAAAGAGTGCATTTTTGACTGATTTTATCAATCATGCAATACAAACAAAAGTAGGAAAGAGGTCAATCCAAGCATGCAGCTGACTGATGGCCAGTATTCTCCTTGCTACCACAGAACTGCCAAACCTTTGTGGGAGGATAAAGAAAAAAAAAAAGAAAAAGAAAAGGCCCAATTTAAAAATCCACTAAAGGGTACTAAAAGATGCAGCTTTTTTTCTTGTGGTTGTGAAACTGACTTCCTTCACTATTTGTATTTGTGTTTATGTTCAAATTGTTCATAAGCACACAGCTGGCTGCTTTGCCAGCTAAAATTTCAATTTTAACCCTGTAAACATGACTTATCATTTACACAGCTCTTTATATGTCAAACTTCTCCTTTTATTGCAGGAGAAATGAAGTAAAATTCAACATGTACCTTGTAAACATAATTACTTGGACACACATGGAAACAAAGTTTAATTTAATGGGAACACAATAGATTCTGTAGCATGTAACTTGATTATCTCTCAAGACAAGATCTTGGGCCTAGGCTACTTGGATAATTTGCTTAAGACAACATAAACATACAGGAGAAAACTCAATACAATAGCAACACTATTTTAGTTTGTATTCAGGATTTAACTAAATGAGCCCTGTAGCCAAACTGCATTGCATTTGCTTTTCTTTTTCAAAGTAAAAAAACAAGTGAGGAAAATATTTCTGCTACACACAAAGAAATGTTTTTGTATTGCAGCTATCAAAAATAGATCCATGCTTTGCTGAACACATTTCTTAAAAGCATGCAGTACTGAATAGGAATGAAAATCCACACAGGGAGCAGATGGATTCAGATGATTTTGGAGCAAATATCACTGCCATCCTCCAAAATTTCTCAGACCACCACCAAAACTCATTGTCAACTTTGTGTTTAATTGCAGTTCTGCAAAGTCACTGCAAATCATTTTTCCCTGCCTGTCAGGTCACAATTAAGGAGCCACTGGAACACAGATGAACCAGGAACACTTCTTATTTCAGGGTCTACAAAACACACACATACTGGTAGCACCTCCTGAGCACAAATCCTAAGGTACAGGAAGAAGCAGTGAACTCTTTTACGTACTTCTGGTGATTTTAAAGAAACAACAGATCAATTAGCTTGGGTGCTGAGTGTTCAACTGCTTTCAAGGATCTCCTCCTCCCCAGGAGCCACATCTCCCTCACTGCAGAAGCTGCCTGCAGTCACTGCTCCCCGGGGCTATATTACTGCTAGGCACAAAACCAGGTACTGCTTTGTTGGATCACTGGGAGACATAAACCAAGGGCACACCTACGGAATTTACTCTGTCTTCAAGAAGCAGAAGGGAAAATAAAACTGTTATTTGCATAGGGAAAAACATTAAAAGCATGTGCAATCTAGAAACTTTAAACTGGAAAGCACTGCAAAAAAATGTTACAATTGCCTTAAATGAAGGGAATTAAAGCATTTGCAGCATGTGAGGCAGACAAAAAAACAGACATCCCATAAAGCATCCCACTTTCTGATGGTCTTAGACAAAAACACAAGGCTGTCTACAGAGCACCAGTCCTGATAGGATACTTGCTGAGGCAGGTAGTTCAAGCAGTCCATCTGTTGGCTTTTGCTATGTTTTTGGGTTTTTTAACTTATTCGAGGATTCTTGTTTCCAGATATAAATGTGATCAGGGACCTGCTTAGTGATTAACCCAGCTTAAACCAGTAAAAAAAGACCCAGTTTTACAAGAACAAAGGCATTCAGGACTCATTCTTAATGGGATTCCTCAGTAGAAAAAAAAATTCTAATGAAAGACCATTAAAATATCAGAAAAAAAAATCACAACAAGGAAAGAATGACTGACACTGAAGTACATGGAATCTTCAGGTTGTGTCATGGCTGTTCTTGTCCCTATAGAAACCAGGAGCTGCCTGAAGAGGCAAGGGAGCAACACTAAGGTAGAAAATCACAGAAGAGTGTTAGAAAACTATTAAAGGAGACTCGTTTGAAAAGACTCAGATACAGTAAGCCTGTGGTAACACAGACACCAGACCATCACAGAAAGCAAAGCACTCAGAACAAAAATGCCAGGAAGGCATGGACACACACTGTGCAAACTACATGCAACACATGGAAGAAAAACTGTTAATCAGAAATGACATAACATTATTTTTGGCTACAATATACCCTGAGAAAAAGGACAGCTAAGAGAATTATAAGTGTTTCTTTGTAGTAGAAGAAATACCACGAGGATTCAAAATTGACACAGTCACAGAAAATATACCCTAATATATAACACAGGCAAGTTTCTGCCTTGCACTAACACAGGCCTCAAACATAACCAGGATACTTCATCTACAGAAACATGCAACAATGAAAACCGGTAAGAGGAAAAACAGCAAGAAAGTCAGCACTGGACTCCGGGTCAGAGTCTAAAAACCTTTACCAGCATTTGCCAACTCATTTTGCCTGCTAAGTGAATTTTAGCATTTACATTTCCTGCTCAGTTATCCCAGATACAATATTCATGTGGCTTTACTGATCCTTATGCCTAAGACAGCCCATAACCATGAAGCACTTTCTACACAGCTTCTGACAGTGTAGTGTATAAATTATAAATTATTAAACTTAATAAAACCCTAATAGCAGCAGGCATAGGTCTTACCACAAAATAAAGTTTTGGAAATATTTTCCTTTTATCCGAGTAGTGTTTAAATATCTACTGTAATAGAGTAAGATTAAACTACCTGCACTTACAGAGGCAGTGCATGCACAAAACCAAGTTACAGCGACAATACCACCATGTACGATGTAATTACTTATCTTAAAAAGAAAATGGAAAAGAAACTGAAGTTAAACCTGTAAAAAAACTTAAACAAGCAAACAAAAAAAACCCCAAAAAGTCCAATCCTTAAGGGCACGATCCTTAATTGCCTAGACCTCATATACTAGACATAGCAACTTATGGGAACGTTGCCACTGACTTTAGGAAGCACCACTCACAATCTCTCTAACAGGCAGTCCAGTCTGATCTATGACACAGTTCTCTAGGCACAAAGACCTCGAAGTCAAGAATTTTCAACACCACTTGAAAAGCAGCACTTGAAGGGAATGCTTGTGCTGTATTAACCACACCAGAAATAGACCAGGAGAAATTGCTTGACGTAAGGACTGAGAAGCACAGTCACTGCAAAACCCTAATAGATGGCAGACAAACAGAACAGAGAAAGGCAAAATATAAATCACTCCAAGATAAATTAGTTCCTCTAGCCACTGCCTGATAAAATGATTATAAATCCAACAAAATAAAGACCAAGTATTAAAGCAATAGACAGCACTACCTCCTCAAAAATACCCAAGGGCCACAGCAGGGTTACTGACACGCCCCTTACTGACAGAACAAAGCATTGGAAACAAATCCCAAAAAATGAAAGCACCCAGGAAGAAAGCCTAACAAGAGAACAGCATACTACATAGATGTTCCAAAAATGCACGTGGAGTGGTACAGGCAGGATGAAGCAGGCAGTCAGGAGCTCCAGTAAAACCACACTGAAGCAGAAATGCCACTGTTACCGCATGCCAGTAATTTCATTATATGTATTACCAAAGTAATAACCCAAACAGGTGCTTGGACCGTTCCTGAGCAAGAACACCAGCATAAGCATCCTAAATAAACGTGCTGAAAAAGGATATACATATCTAAATAAAAGGACCAGACACCTTGATAAGACAAGCCCTGTGACATGGGATATGGTTTCTGTATATGCTAAGCTGTGCTCACAAGCTATTTAATGACAAGTCTCTTCAGTCTTCTCTCTCACATACAAACCCAGCCTGTGTGCTGTGCAGTGGCACCTACACCAAAGAAGGTATAATCAGCCCATCCATTAATAAGTGTCTATTTGTAACAGACACTAATTAAATATATCATCATTTCATCCACAGACATAAGTAAATTCATATTGATTTTAAATTAACTAGTTTTAAATGTTTCATGTTCACATCAGTGAGGATTTGTTTCTCAAGTAACACTGACACAACCCAACTAATTTTAACTGGTAGGTTAAAACAAGTTTCATCAAGAAGTAGTATGATAATAGCTTGTCCTGGGTTACAGTGTATTCTATTACCATGAGCTGTCGAAACCAGGTGTAGCAATGTTCTTGCCTCCTCTCCCGAACTATCTCCTGTTAATGGGCCCATCAGTGCCCTGCCTCACGACTCACCATCCCATTGTGAGATGCTCCGCCCAGGGGGAAGGAGCCAAGCATTCCCACCTGGATAAAATCTGGGGTCTGGAACAGCACAAGCAGCCTTACCTGCTGGGATCCCAGAGGACAAGAGCTACACAACCACCACTGGACTTTCCGAGGAGGACCAGACTTTTTTTTTCTACAAGATCACCGCTTCAACAGAACCACTTCAAGGAGAACTGCAGCCACCACCTAATTGGACTGCTACCAACACCCTGTCCGGCAGGGTGCCAGGTTGTACCCCTGCCAGTTTCTCGGTATTATTGTTTAGTTTTATATATATATATATTAAAAAAAGTAAAAAACTGTAAAACTGTTATTCCTATTCCTCATATCTTTGCCTGAAAGCCCCTTAATTTCAAATTTATAATTCGGAGGGAAGGGGGTTGTATTTTCCATTCCAAGGGGGGCTCCTGCCTTCCTTAGCAGACACCTGTCTTTCAAACCAAGACATAGTTCCACTTTGCAAATGTCTAACAAATATTGCAGACATACAAAAAAGGGAAAACCATGTTTCTTCTCTATCCAAGCAAATACACCCAGCTGTCCTCAGTCACCAATCATGAACACCAAGTGCTTTGGCAGAACACTTCCTCTCTACATCAAGAAAATTTTGCATACAACAAATTGTAATGTTTTCACTTTAATCAAGCATATTCCTCAGTGCCCCATTTTAGTTGACAACTTGAATTGCATGTCTTGGAAATTTTTTAATTGATATTGCCACCTAGTGGCTTGTTTCAACAATATTAAATAATCTTAAAAGCCAGCAGGAGAACATGAACATCTACAGTTAAGTTTCCCAAAACCCATCAGATATGGTTGTTCACCAGTATAGAAAAATCTAATACTGCCTTCCACCCAAAACAAAGGAAATCCCCAAGGACTACTTATAGAACTAAGCCTAAGGTAGTACATACTCCTTAAAATAAAATTATTTCTACGGGTAGAATAAAATAGCACCATAAAAATCATTTGGTTTATGTTACATAATAATGCAATATTGAAAAACTCTCCAAACACATAATTTCAGAGGAGAAGTATCACTACAAAAATTTATAAAGATTGCTTTTTTCACTGTCTTGAATACAAAATAGAGAAGAGGAACATATTTCCCATCTCTCTGGTACTCAGTGTACCCTAGGTCTGCTGTTGTATGTTTCATGTCAAGATGATCTGCGTACCCTATATACAGAAAATAAAATGCACAAGAAGTCCTAATATAAGGGAAACCAACTTTCAAAATACTTCTGCTGGCAAGTGCATCTTGGTTGTAAAAGAAAAGAAAATCTAGACAAGAAGTTCTTAGGATTTATGCAGCTTTTCCATTGCTATTTCATGTAATAATAAAACTGTTTGGGTTGGAAAAGACCTTTCAGATCCTCAGTTGGAACCACTGACCTAGCATCACCATGTTCACCACTAAACCATGTCACTAAGTGCCACATCCCCATGACTTTTTGAACACTTCCACAGATGGTGATTCCATCTTTTCACTGGGCAGCCCATTCCTTTGGCAACCTGTCCACACCTTCAGTGAAGAAATCTCTCCTAATACCCAACCTAAGCCTCCCCTGGTGCAAATTGAGGCCATTTCCTCTGGTCCTGTCACCTGTTCCCTGGGACAAAGAAGCTGACACCCACCTGGCTACAGCCTCCTTTCAGGCAATTGTAGAGTGTTATAAGGTCACACTCTGAGCCTCCTTTTCTCCAGGCTGAACACCCCCAGCTCCCTCAGCTGCTCCTCATCAGACTTGTACTCCAGACCCTTCCCCAGCTCTGTTGCCCTTCTCTGAACTTGCTCCAGCACCTTCATGTCCTTCTGGTAGTGAGGGGCCCAAAACCCAACACAGGATTCGAGATGTGGCCTCACCAGTGCCGAGTTCATGGGGACAATCAGTGCCCTGGTCCTGCTGGCCACACTGTTGCTTACACAAGCCAGGATGCCATTGGCCTTCTTGGCCAGCCAGGCACACACAGACTCATTCTCATCCAAACCAACATACACACAAAATAGAGTCCTACAGTTACAGATAACCCTGCTCTTTGTTCAGACTACAGCCATCTTCAGTATCTTGTGGAAACACTGGTGCTTATTATACAGCATTAGTAAAAGCTGAATGACAAGACTGTAATTTTCATCCTTTCTGCTTCTACATCCCTATTTCTAATGGACAAAGACTTTCTTTTTACCTTGCTGCTTAAAAAACCTACATAATTCTCATGAGTCTATCCATCCAGGCATTTTTAACAGCATGAGGTTCAACAAGAAAAATGCCAGGTCCTACACTTTGGTCACAACAACCCCAGGCAGTGCCACAGGCTTGGGGCAGTGGCTGGAAAGCAAACCAGTGGAAAAGGACCTGGGGCTGCTGGTCTACAGCAGCTGAACATGAACCAGTGCACGCTCAGGTGGCCAAGAAGGCCAATGGTATTATTATAGTACAGCCCATGAATAGATATATATTCACATACACATAGAGAGGAAGACTGGTTATTACTCCACATTTTTTTACACATTTTAGATAAAAATGATACCGACATCATAATCAGGAAACAAAAAAAAGAAAAAAAAATTTTTTTTCCTTAACCTTGAGTAGATACATAGACCAGGTCTTTTGCTTGTAATATCATCCTCTAAAATACTCAAAAGATCTCTCCATTATTTGCTGCCATGTTTCTGATCTACTTTAGAACACTAAGTATTTCTGTAATGAAGGAAGATAATACCTTGAAAATGCATTCAAGCTTTTTTCAACTATATTTAGCTAAAATGTTTATTCAATACACAATGCTACATACCTTTGTCCTCTTATATCTCAAAGCCCTTAGAGCTTCTTTCGTGACTGCAAGTATAAAAATTCTATTGAGAGAAGAAATAACAGCTTTCTAATGAGGTGCTGAATAACTACATGTTAAATGTAAATAAAACAACAGCTACTCTGCAAACCACTAATATTTAAAGATAGTACTTCAACAAGATCCAACCTTCACAGGTTCCTCTCATAAAATTTCTGCTTGTACTTTCTGCAAATACTTTCTCAGATGTGCTGATTTGAGTACCACCTTTTGAATTCCTACATCATCCATCTTCCTGGAAAAAGGCCCAGAATGCCACTTCACTCAGCCACCACCAGATCAACACTAAATTTATGCCTCATCACTTCCTAACTGCCTCTTGCCAGCTTTGAAATCACCTGAGCAGCTGCAAGTTCAGAACAGCAATTTTATGTATTCAGCATATTTGCATCCAGGTTACCTGAACAGAGAACAGTGATCACTGCTCACCACAGATCACACTAAGCAAGACCATGGAGACAATAAAAAACACTTCTGCCATTGTTTGTAGTGGGCCACAGGCTTTGTGATAAGGTGAGCCTTGGGACTTACCATGCTCTGTCTGAAGATTTGGCCTGCCTGGAGATTTGTTTTAGCATTGAACAGCCACAGCCCACTGATCAAAGGACTATTACCTACTTTGTTTCAGCTGTTGCTTCACCTTGTACAGTTGTGTAGTGTAGCACCCACTGTTATACAAACATCTGGAACTAATATAGCAATAATAATTATTCTATGTAAATAAATATTTAAGATGCTGGAATAAAATGCAATATAAAGAGTTCAAGATATGGAACCACTGCAGAGGACTAGAAAGTGACAGGATGATACAGAGACCTCACCAACAGGGTGAGGGTCTACAAACACCTCACCAGTGGTCAGCTGCTGGCTGCAGAACTGGAGCCTGGGAGCTGGGCAAAACCACTCACAAAAGGAACTAAGAACAAGCATCAAACTGATGTAAAATACACCACCATATAGTAAATCTGGATGGCTTGACATGGATTGTAACGTGAATTTACAAGGCAGCACAGAAACGACTTGAAAAATCACGCAAAAATTATTCAAGTGGATTTCAGAATAAGGATTAAAAAGCTACCAACATCAACATCATAGACCTCTCAGCAGAGCCAGGAGGCTGATGACTAGCCATATCCCTCCCTTCTCCCAAATGAAGACATCCACCCCAGAAGGGTAGGCATAGCACCAGGGAAAGAGCAGGTACTACAAAGTTTGGGCATGTATCATTTTGTCTGTGCAACAGCAAAATTTGTTCCAGCAACTGGAAACAACTACTGATATCACTGTAACTCAACTATCAATAATTATTTGATTGGACCTTTAAGACTTTCTAGCAACCTCTCTGAAACCTGTGTGCAACAAAGCAGTGAGTAGAGACTCCAAGAACATTTGGAAGGGCAGATACACACGGATCCATTAGTAGCTATGTAACCTGCAGAGAAATACAGGTCCAAGCTGCATTAATAGAATACCTCAGCAGCTGGCGGGTGCGGATCATGCTGCAAACACGGGAGACAGGCAGTGAAGAACTTCAGGCTGCGAAAGCACACAGCTGGAATAGTCACTGGATTCCCTCCTTCCCAGCCTCCACAAAGAGAAAAGTGAGTTCAGAATTAATTTATCATCCTCTAAGTAAGACAATGCATTACTCAGAGGGGAAATAACAAGCCATTTTATTTATACATACAAACACACAGACATGTTCTTTTCACCTCACTAAGTTCTCATTTCCAATTTTCACAGACTTTTTAGAGCATTTTGGGTGCCTGCTCACATTAACTGGAGCAGATGCACATTTTTTCCCCCATCAGTGAAACCCTACATTGTAAATCAGTCTTTCCATCTTCTGCTAAAGTAATAGTCCCCTTACTCTGGCTCTGCCCTGTCTTCTATTTCATTTCTCCAAACACACCTCCCTATATATTAATGTATATCTGCTAAGACAATGCAATGTCACTATATGCTCACTGACTTTTCATTCTGATATTCTAGGTATATTCTATTTACTGGCAGCAAATCTGGGCTTTGCTGCTTTCCATTGCTGCTGATAAAAGCCAAAATTAAATTCTATGCTGTGAAATGGGCTGAACATGCTTTTAATTCTTGATTAGGCTTTATTTCCCCATGACCTGTAATAATTCAGTTTGAAGGAAACCATATCATCTTAAAAACAAGGCAGATTGCTCCTTTTTATTTCACTTGCTTGTAACATTGTCATACATTGATGAGAACACCACAAGAAGCAAACCCAAGAGGAAAGGTGATAACACCGGGCAAAGCGAGAGGACCTATTTTTCTACTTTGTGGTTTTCAGCCTCTCCTGGAACACTAAGAGATTACACACTTCATCCCTTCATCATTCATTATGAGACTAAAGGAACTTTACCTACTGAGTTTGAATGATATTTAAAGACTCCCAAATTAAGTTTCTTATGTAAAGGCAGTATTTTATGTACATACACATACGTAACTGTTACTTATTACCTATACCAATGCAAATGAACCGTGAAATATGAAGTACAACATATATTTTCTCAAAAATAAAATATTGGCAGAGTTGACACAAACTGTGGGAAAAAAAACTGGTTAAGGATACAAGCACTGAAAAGCAATAAAATCTTTCTCTTAGCTCTGCAGTATTATTTTAAACCAATGTAAATTTCACACCATCAAAATTGAAATATACTACAGTTCAAAATCTGAGAAAAAGTTCGAAAAGCAGACTCTGAGAATTAAGATTCTTCTTGCTGGAGATTGCTGCAAAGCAGCATTGCTAAATCAAACATGCCAGCGTCTGGTGCACCACAGTTCAGAGTTTAACATAGTAATTTAAACCATGCACAGTTTCAATTCAGCTTAATACCTCGGACTGTGAACTGTAACCAGGAAGAAGCTGGCACACATTCAGTTCCATTGCCCTTGCATATTAACATCGCTGTGTCTTAAAAACTATCTGAATAAACTAACAAGACAAGAATGTTCTCTGCACTTTGCCCATCAGGTCCTGACGCTAAGAAACAACCCTCAGAGGTCCCATGTGGTTTGGTTTGCTTTTTAAAGTTTTTGCTAACTCTTGCATTATTTTCACCATAATTAAACACATACTGTATAGATTTAAGAGAGATACTGTCAACATACATATCATGCCACTTTTTGATTTTAAAACTCAGTCACGTTTTCTACTTAAATGTATGTCCTCCATAAAAATTCCCACTTACTGAAAATCAGATAAAGTGATTTTTAGCAATCTATGCACGTCACAAATAAACTGGAAAGATAATTATTTGCTGACACTTAACTTTCTGGTGTTAAAACCATCATAAGAGGACCTTCTTTTACAGTTTCATAGTTTTATTTTTAAAGTGGCTTTACTACTTGACATACTTACCTAAAATGTTGATTGTTTTGAAGTGGGAAAGGAGATAGCATTACAATGCAAATATGTCAAATTGTTTGATTTAGATTGCAGCACAATTAGAAGAGTGAATTATTCCTTTTTACATGTATAGGCCCCAAGTTAGCGTGTTCCTTTTTCATCAGCAGCAAAGGCAGAATAGCAGACAAAGCCATTAAGAGAGGCCTAGAATTTTAACTATAATATGAATTCTGCTCACCAGACACTGATACATACAGTGATCCCACACTCTGATGTATAGAAAAAACTATAATGAAAACAGAAAATCTTTCAAAATAAATCTGTGGCTTTGTTTCAGTATATGTATTCAGCTGTGGTTTATTTTAATGTTCCTTTTAGTTGCAGATATTAAAAATTCTCTGTTTTCGCTGGCATGGCAAAGCACAAGGCAAGGATTAAGACAAGCAGCTACTGCAGAGAAGGTTCAAGTCCAAGAGAAAGAGTCTGATCTATTTAAACTTTATCTTAAGTTTTCATAATGCTACAATTAGGACAAGATATGGCACCCTGTGAGACACAAGCTTCTGAGAGTCATTCTGGAAACAAAAAATTAGATCAAAATGATCATTTTAAAAGAGTAACGTCTTTATTCCCAAGACAAATATTCTCATTACACAAAACTGATTTTCTGGCTTCAGAAATAAACACTAGAGATTACAAATATACTACTTTTCAATTATAAGAACAGGATAAATAATTTTATTTCCTGCACCATGTTTCTTATACAATATGTTGAAAATTTGTCAAACTTCATTGCAACATTTTTAGATAAACTGATCAATTACAAGTGTTACAATCAGTAACACTTGTTTTAGACAACTGAAGAAAAATAGGTGTTGTCTGTTGGAATAAATAGTTTCAACCTTGTTTTTAAATGCTGGATTTACTAAACAACCTGGATTAGCAGTGAGAATGCAACAGTTAAAAGTAACTGATCCATACTAAACACCAAAGCAGTTACTTAGCAGGTATCTGGTGATCTAAAATATATTGGTAGCTTCAGCATAGCTCTTTATAGCTCTATTTCACATATTGAGTCCACTTGAGATTCACATATTGTGCTTTCACATCCAGCTTCTTCAAGAGCCTTGACTGGCTGGTGTGCCCATATTATGTCTGCCCACAACACTCTGTTGCAGAGTTCATCACAAAGCTCCCAATTCCCAGAACTGCTCATTCCTGATTAAAGAGTGTCTCTATGAAATGCAGTGTGGAAGCAAATACCAGAATCGCTGTATGTCATCTTCTCAACACTGCTGACACAATCGAACTTACAAGTTGCTATATAGCAAACATTTCTAGGAAACAAAAAAAATAAACATTAAAACCTCTAATTAATGTTAAAAAAAAGAAAGGCAATGCTCTAAGCATTTGAGTGGAATTTGATTAGACGTCTAGGGACCAGCATCATGGACTTGGGACACCAACATGTGCTGAGATACTGCGTTACCAATATACAAAACAGGTCACCCCAAGCAACAGAATACCTTAAGAAAAAAGCAAAATGCTTTTTCAGATACTATTATCCATGAAGATAATTTTTATTCTTTTGAGCCTGAACTCATAATAGTATCATGAAGCTCCTGGTTGTATCCAGGTTTCCCTGACACTTTACAACGTTCACCTGGGAATAGATTCTGGCAAAAGGGATCTGTCATACTGTGCCTTCTGACACCAGGAAAGGGAACTTGAAAGAACGCTTAAGCCTCTGATCTCCTCAGGGCTCCCTCTTTCATAAAAATGCTGAATTGTGACTGCTGTACTAAAAAGAAAAATCATTTAATGACCCATACAGCCTCTTTCTAACCAAAACACCATATGCTTGTTTTGTAACTCAGAGTTACCTGGCAGCAGTCAAGCAGCATGCTGATACCTGTTTATTAGTGAAACTTGATAGCAATGCTTCCCTTTTCATCACTCGCCTTCCAACTCCATCAGTCTGTTACTCTTGATTATTCTGCAGAAGGGTGGTAAAGCTACTGGCCATCCCTTACACACTAAAGCCTAACACAGCCTATAATCTTGTGATTGACACTTGCACATGGCAGGTTGAAATAAGAAGATTGAAATTCCTCAGGCATCTTAACTCTTAATTCACAGGTGAGTGAACTACTGAGCTATTACATAAGCATGGGAACTGAAACCTTAAAATAAAGCTACTTGTTCACAGCTACTGACAAAATAATCTGAATTCTTAGATTCACAACTTTAAAGCAATCCCTGGCTCATTTTGGCATCAAACTCAGACCTGCAGATGGCATCAAAGCCTACAAGAAAGTAGCATTTCAAGCATGCCCATTTCTTCAGTATTTTTCACTCCCTGGAAAGCCTCCCCCACCATCATCATTACCTTACTGGTTTTGGGCATGAAAGCTCTTCTCAAACACACCTCTACCGATTAACTGTACACTCAGATTTAGTAGCTAACTCCAGTTTCACGGCTCCTTCTTGAGCCAGGTACAGAATGAAACATGTTAGATCACCCTGTTGGATCTAGGCTCACAGATCCTGTCAGGTTTGCACATACTGTCAGATGCTGCAAGTGATCCACACAGATGGCCTTGAAAATCTAAGAGCTCCACACTAATTTAGGTCAAACAAGTACCTAGGCCCAGTATTATACCACTGGGTACCAGAAACATATGCTTAGAGATGAGTATACAAGTGGATCACTCTGTATTAGGACAAATTTACTTGACAGGGCTTCAGCAAACGGGCTTGGAAAATCACACTGCACTGACAACAGCATTCTTAAAAACTACTGATGGTTCTAGTTACTACTCTTATCCTTCTTAAACCCACCTGTAAGTTGGACTCTACAACATACTGCAAAGCCACATTCTGTCTTTTGTACTTGTCTTGGGGTGACGCCTAAACCACCACAGTACTGTACAAAAAGAAGTTGGGCTGGGTTTTTTTCCCACTGAAGTCATTCATTGGATACCATTGTTTTATAATGAATAAAGGCAAGTTATTTCTTCTTCCCTTTCTACACTTGTAATGATTTTTCAGGCGTATCAAAATGTTCCTTAACCACCTTTACATACCTGAAAAGTACTAGTCATAAATTAAGCTGCCCAATATCCTCAATCACCTTTACTACCTCCTTCTTTGAGCAGTTTTTAGTTCTACATAATCTTTTTTTGAAACAGTAAGATGTGAACTATGTAACCACCATAAATGTAAACCACAATTTATAGAGAAGCACTACTTATTTCAAAACATTAGCTTTCAAACATTAAAATAGCCATAAAAAAAAAAAGTTGGCTTTATTACATTTTCAGTCAAGTATCTTACTTAAATAAAGTCTCAGCTGCACTTAACTGGCATTCTTTTAATTACTTTCTACTTGGATTTTAAGAACTTATGCTTTCTTTTCCCAGGATTCTGTGTCCTATGGTTTTATTTCTACAGGGCACACGATCTCAAATTCCAAAGGTGCTAAGTGACCACTCTGGCAGGAGAAAGGAATAAAGCCAGCTGCCTTAAAGCACACCGAGTGGGCTCAGCCTGTGTAACTGCCCACCTGGCAGCAGGATGAATTCCAACCAAAGAAAGGAATATGGAATTGTTTCTTTCCTAACCACTCTAGAAGAGGGAGGAGTCACCCTGTCTATTGACAGTACCTTCTCTCTTGAAGATACCCCTCAATCATGCATTTGCTCACCTTATACCAACCTTTCAGGCAACCAGTCACAGAAACAGCACTTCCATCACACCCATCTCCAGGCTCCAAGCAGCTACCTAAGAACCTCTTCTATAATGATTCTGTATTCTGTATAATGATTCTGACAAACATCTATGTCCCTGTCTGTGATGAAGGAATAACATCACATGCAGGTGAGCAACAACAGGAAGGCAACAAGCAGGAGACAAACACAATTATTACACAGAGAAATTACTGGGGTGAAACATGAGACTAGAAAAAGCAGAGCAGTGAGAAGGGAAGAAATATGTCCCGAGTGAGCTTTCTTTAGAAACATGAATATGAAAACAGTACAACTTTAATACAGTTTGGAAAGTAATAAACAACTGATTCTAACATCAGAATTTAAGGTACATATGCTGTAGCTAGACAGCTCTGACCTTTATCAGTGCAACAAGAACAGGAGAGATAAAATTTTTTTTCCTCAGGGATAGGAAAATATAATTGACCTCTAACCATGGAATACTCCCTTCCATTTTAGAAAACTGCAAACTAAGCATTGACAATAGCTCAGGGCAACTGAAGCCCTTGATTCTTTTAACCTCCTACATTCAAATTATCGACTTTTAATTGACTGACTTCTGTTGAGGAAGAACAGTGAGGTACCAATACTGTCAAGAAGCATTATTTCACCAGGATCTATTCAGTGGTTTGTCTTTAACCAAGACACTCAAGATAAGATTCCTTTAGCATTAACACTCAAAGAAACTTCCTTAGCAGAACATTACTTCATTATGTAGGACATTGATATAAAAGTCAAAAGTCTGCCAGCTGCTTTGCTGGACAAAACCAGAATATGTGTTACTTAGACATGCACACTATTTTAATCATAGGATTTCCCAGTGTATAGCCTAAAATAAAAACAGTACACACGAAATGCAAAAAAAGTTAGTACCTTTACAAAGGTACACTTTGAAACTTAGACCACCTTTTTCAGCCGAAAAGCTTGTTCAGAATATCTTCCTTTAAATACAAAAACTTCTTCTATAGTTACCTTAGGCTCAGATGCAGACTGCTGCAGTTCTGGTCTGTAACATGTGCTTTATTATATTAGGCTTATTTCTCCAGCCACTTCTCTACATACCTTCCATACATTATCAAGAGATCCATCCAAACACAATAGTTTCCAAAAGCAGAGTTCATCCTAAAAGGTGTATTACTGGGGTAGAAAGTGGACACAAGAAAACTGCTATCAAAGCTCTGCCAACTTCAAATAGGATCATCCCTCTCACACTTACCATGTGCTGTAACTGTTAACAGATTAAGAGTGAAAAATGAGAAAACAAGGATAAGGGCTGTAGAGAAGGGGAAAAAAAGAAGTCGTGCTAGGAAAACTGGGAAGCGAGGCCTATCACTTCAAATATATGAAGGATGAGACAAACAGTACTTTAAAGATACAAATACTAGGAACTGTAATGACAGGTAAAGAGACAATTTTTTGTTTCTTCAAATATTAATAAATTTTTTTTTTAACAGCCTAGTAGAACACTGCTCATTCCCAAAGTCCCCACAGGCAATTAGAACAGAATTAGTTATTGATTATAAAACTATAGGCTAGACTGCAAAGACAACAATCTGGTAGAATCACAACAAAAGCAATTACTACTAAAAGGGAAGGGATCAATTATGAATACAACTTCATAGTCACATTTTCATTTTTATCAGTCCTATCCCTTTCTT
Organism: Gymnorhina tibicen; assembly: GCA_013399875.1. Taxonomy (NCBI): domain Eukaryota; kingdom Metazoa; phylum Chordata; class Aves; order Passeriformes; family Artamidae; genus Gymnorhina; species Gymnorhina tibicen. The sequence goes on along the minus strand of VXAZ01001116.1, from coordinate 3,134,763 downwards.
TTGTAGAAAACTGAGGTCACCTCATTTGCTTTCATTAGATACTGGCATAACTTTGGGCTCTATCCTTGTGAATCTGTCCTAATCCTCCTCTTTAAAAGCTTTTAAAAATTTAAAATTAGCTTCTCTGACATTCCTCAGTAAATTATCCCAGGAAGAAGAAGAAGAAAAAACCAACCAACAACTTCAGAAACATTATACTTGAGGGGCAGATACAAGACCACTGCAGACTGTGACAGTTTATGGTCATTCTCACGTAGAAAGGCCAAGAGCTACATCTGTAGCCCTTGGTCAGTGCCCAGAATACATTCAGTCAATACTCATGGGAACAGGAACTACCTAACAGATGCTGCTTCTAAGAAAAGAAACTTACTGAAAGAGGCTGAAAAACACTGTGGTAGAGAAACACTGACAAACAAAAGCAGCGCATGACTTTTACTCATTTAAGATTCCATAATAATGTCGTATGTCCTAAACCTTGATAGCCACACAATACTTGTGGGTTCAAGAAATTAGACATCTGAAGTTCACAGCACAGAAATCTGGCACTTCCCATGTTAGCCAACATGGATACACTGCACCACTACGAAGTAGTATCACATGGTCTGTATCACCTGTCCTAAAGTACTGCTTAAAAACAAAACCAAAATCAGTCTTTGTATCTGGATTTATACATTTGTATCAAAATATGCAGCACACATAATCCTCTCTCCATAGGTTCACACACCATCATCTGGATTTTTTTTACTTGCATAATGCTTTCTTTTAACTTTGGATAAAAATGTACAGTTGACAAAGAGGACAACTCTAACTGGTTTTTGTCATATTCACTTAGAAATAAAGCCAAGCAAAAAAAAAATCCAAGGCAGAAGTTTACCCCAGTTGAAGCCAGTACTAGTCTGAACACAAAGAGCCTACCATTCTGCTGAATGCAAAAGGTAACATACCTGAGGCCATCTGTTAGTGCTAAGTGAAGGACAGTAAACAGGCTTGTCTGTCTGTAAGCAAGTTTATCTCTAAACAGACTCAGGCGTCTGTCAAAATCACTGTTTCACAGACATCTCTTAACGCAGACCTCCACTTCAAAGAGAAATAAATTGCAGAGGACCCAAATTAACAATTTTGATTAATCTTCTGTCCAGCTAAATACATAAGTAGTTTGCACACACTGCTTGCAAGTCCATCTATTACAACCAAAATCAAGTGCTAACTTATCTTAATACAGTGAAATATTCTGTTTCAGTAGCCTGGATGTTTGATTTCAAAGTAAGGCCGTATCAAGTAAATTTTATTATTACATGCAACTATAGATATAGTCTTGATTCAACCCAAAGTCTCTTCAGAATATGAGACACTTAGCTTCTATTTTCTTTTTTTTCCCACCCTATTGCAAAAAAAATACAGATTCACCTCCACCAGCTCTCATCATTGACTTAGGGGGTCAACACTGAGCAGCTACTGAGGACCAATCTCACAGCCTTCTTTGGCAAATAAGGTCATAACAGACAAAAAGCTATTCAGAGTACTGCAATTTTTTCTTCTTGTGTCATCATCTTAATACTCTTCAAACAAAAGCCTACAAGTAAGCTACAATACGATATAACTCTCCTAGCCAATTTTACAGGAGGAATCCTGCAGTTCCCTTTGAAGCACATTGTTACCAGCAACAATGGAAGTTACTCCACAGAGTTATGACCTGGCAGAAAAAAGCTTTCCTAAGAACCACAGTTAAGAAAAAAAAAAAACAACACAACCTGCTTTGGATTCAAAACTAAGTCACAATTTTCATGTAGCGAACAAGTTCACTGCAGGGAACTTATGGCATAGAATCTCCACCCCTCAAATCAACATTTTCATTTCCAGATACTGTGCATTTGATATGCATCACAGATGCCATACGCCTCTAAAACACTAGTATATGCTGTAGCAGTTGAATTTAAAGCAAGGCTAGGAACAGGACAAAAGAGATACTGAAAAAATGTCTGATGCTGGCTTTACTTTGGGGGCCTCAACTATTTGCAAGGAGACTTAAAAACTTGAAAGAAGTTTTGCTTTTATATAGAAGCATAAAACAGAGTAGAAGGTCTCCAGAGCATAAAAGTGGTTTGAAGAAAAAGCATACGTAGCAGAAGAGTTGACAAGATGGCTCTTGTCAACTACAGCAAAACCACTTGTTTCATGAGGCAACCGATCAGATTGGAGCATTGCATCTGGAAATGCCGACTCAGTAAGGCAAATGGCCAGCTCCTGACTATGCACCCTGACTTAACAGTAGCCAGTTTCTTCAGCAAAAACAAAGACTACCAGTTCTGTACTTATTAAGTGTCTGTGAAAGCAAACTTTTAACAAACTCATTCAACAAAACATCCCAAAGCAGCTCCACTAAGAAGTGTATTAAATGTTCTATCACCTAAGAATAGAAGTTTATTAACAACCTTGTGGTTAAGACTTAAAGCTTCAAAAATAACTCTGAACCTAGAGCTACAATGAAATTTAACCTATTTCCGTTTTCAAACTGGCAAAAAGCAAATCCACGTAACACTACAAACTGAATTTCCAAAAGGTTTCTGGAAACAAGGGAATCAATTACTGCATATCATGCACATAACATTTGTTTGCATTGCAGTAACTCCAAATTCAAAGAACTGAAAGCATAATACAGCTTTTACACAATGCTGGAGGAAATAGCACTAGTGGAACAGGATGTGAAGTTAGCTGTTGAAGTCTGATCACTGCTACACCAGCACCTCATCCTATGTTATTTTTACCGATCTTAAAGGGGGAAAAAGCACCCATTTACTGTAACTAGGAAAAAAAAACAAACCAAACACTTCGTGGTCAGAGATATATTATTATTTCTTCCAATAGAAGTCATAAAGAAAAAGACCTTGCCCCTTGAATCATTTGCCATAGCACATAGCAACATCTCTCCCCACCACATATATATCCACCATACACTGCTTCCCAGTTCTAAGACTGGCCAGCTAGACGGAGAAGGGAATGAGTGATATCAGGCCATATTTCCCTGTCAGAACAAAGCAGGTAGACTGGATCCCCAAGTAACAAAAACAAAGACAAGAGCCTATTGGAAACTTAATGAGTCACCAATTAAGTCCCACTGAATAAAACACAGTGAAAGTTAGTGACAGAAGCATGTAAGCCTTCAAGGAGAAAAAATGCAATAGCCCAAAGCCACATTATCCTAGGAAACAGCAGAGTGTGAACACTATAGAGATGGAAGAATGTTCCTATGGAGTTCAGTGAAAACAAGTATGATGAGAATGGGAAAAGATCAAGTGGACAGTGACAAGAACATGAAGGGCTAGCAGAAGACAAGGAGGGGAAAACAGAGAGCAACTTCTGTCCTTATCTGTAAGATCAACAGAGACTTAAAACAAACCAAAGCGATACTGGTATCAGCATCATTGACGATTAGACACATCTGGGAAGGGGAAATAGTCTGATGGTACCGAGGAGGATGAGAAAAGGACTGCCTATAGATGGGACAATACTGCAGAAACCTCGGAACAGAAAGCACTGGGAAAGGAGACCACAAAGCGGAGAGAACTGGAGGGAGAATCAAGAGGAACACGTGGGCTGGGCAGATCACCGACAAACCGGGGGTTCTCAGGGCCAGCGGCCGGAGTGCCTGGCTCGGGTTCCCACGGGGCACCGGGCGGCCCTGCCCGAAGGATGCTGAGCCCGGCACGCGGGCTGGGTACGGTCCCCAAGCGGCCGTGGCGACATCCCCCGTGGGAGGGCCGGGCCCGGAGGGGTGCTGTGCCCTGCCGGGGGAGCCGCCGTGTGTCCCGCGGGCGGCGGGACCGGGCAGCCGGGACCGCCCGCAGGGGCGTTACGGGGCGCCGGGAGCGCCGCGCGAGGGACGCACAGACAACGGAGGGGTCGCGGGGGGAGGCTCCGTCCCGGCGGGTCGGGGGTCCCCGTACTCACTTTTTGTGGGGCGCCAGGTGCTTGTCCCTCCTGCCGGCCGCCGCGGACTGCTTGGGCCGCCGCCTGCGGGCCTGCAGGGCCAGCACTGCCGGGAGAAGAGAACAGCCGGGAGCCGGCGTGAGCGGCGGCGGCCGCGCAGCCCCCCCCCGCTCCCGCCCGCCCGGCACAGCGCGGTACCTTTGCGCGAGTTCATCGCCCCGCGCCGCG
>VXAZ01001116.1:3110748-3130457 GCA_013399875.1 Gymnorhina tibicen | reverse complement strand
GGCGGGAGCGGCCCCGCGGCCGCTGGCGAGGGGCTTTGTCAGGCTGTCGAGCCAAATCGGAATTATTTTTGCTAAGTTTTGGGTCGTGGTCGGAGTAGGGGAGCGATCCGCCCTGTTGCTGTGCCACGTTGGGAGCTGTGGCAAGGGGCAGAGGAGAGAAGCGTCATGCTCCCTCCACGGCAGCAGCTGGGGCGAGATGAGCTTTAGCTTGTCCCGAAACTTGTGTGGGGTGAGATGCCAGAACCAATTAACCTCATGGCCAAATCCAGGAAAATTAGATTTCCTTAATTCTGATTCCCACTAAGTTGTTTGAGTATCATGACGGAAAACTCTTGGCAATTGTGTTTTTCCTGCCAATGGCATCTTGTTGCCCATGGTACCAGACACTGCTCAGATTTGGCATAGTAATGACCCGCTGAACACTGTCCCTTCTTACTTAGTGTGCACAGCATGGCTCAATCCTTGACAGTGTTATGAAATTTTGTGCCATTTCTACCTTAATGCCTGGGGCCAACTATGTTCTGGGTAATATCCAAAGCTCCAGTCTAAGTGTGAGGCTTGTCTGGCTTATCTTCACATGGGACTGGAATTCCAAGGCATAGTAACTGAAAGATAACAGGGGACGGTCATTAAAATTTGAGGCAGAACCGCCTCCCTAAATGGCAACACAAAGAATCCTTAAGGATGAAGATCCTAAAAGCAGCTGCAGTCAAGGCATTATGAGAGTGAAGGGAACTAGCAGTAATTGCTGGTCTTAAGTAATTGGATCACTGAGATTTCATCTAGACAGAAAATTGAATCCCTGGGTCTGGTTAGTTCAGCTTAGGAGGAGGAGAGCCACAGAAAGATAAAGCTAGGCAATCCAAAAAGGAGGCACTACACTGTATAATGCTTTTTGGTCTGACTAGAGAGCCTGGTGAACAGAAAACAATAGGACCATGAAATTTCTAAACTGCAGCTCTCATAAGGCATCCCAGCTGCATTTCTAAATCAAAACATTTTCTGTGTCCCATCCTCCATCATAAAAGTACACAGGAAAAAAACATTTCCAGTATAAACTGCTACCAGTAATATGCAACACTGGCAGATTACATTTCTCCCCTACTGTAGTTAGTCTTTTAGTTCAGTGGGATAGGTTAGGTAACAGAAGGCTTTATTGAAATTTTGAAGGCTTTCTGCCGAGAAAGTTTAGGTGCATGAAAATTAATAATAGCTGAATGTTAAAAAAGCAGATTATGTATTTACTCATTGTTTCCAGGCTAATTTTAACTTCACTGCATGAATACTTGTTCCTGTGTAGAGAATGACACAGACAAGCAGCTGATGATGGTGAAAACAGTGAGATTTGCTTTTTTTCTTTGTCAGGGCAGTGCTGCATTAAAGTTATCTTGTAGCTATGGTTCTAGAGCAGAAACCGTACCAGGGTCCTGATCATCTTCTCAGCAACTTGTGTGCCATTCTATTTACTTTAACAGGAGTTTTATATGTAGAACTGATTGGACAATTGGGTCTTAGATAAGTACAGGAAGCTTTGCTTACATCAACAGGATTATAAATCCATCAGATCAGGAGTCAGGAAGGAATTTCCCTCACGAGCATAATGTCAGCAACATAATCAGGGCTAGGGAACAATCTGCCAGCACACAGAGAAAGGAATTGTTTGGACCAGGTGAGTCTAACTACACACACAATTTCATTCAATTCTAATGGAAACATATTTGCTGACTGTATTCTTTCAGGGTTTTGTTGTTTTCTTCCTCCCCTACCCTGGATGATCATGAAGAAGTGCAAAAAAAATCACTGAGACTCTCTGGGTATGTATAGAGGATTACCATGTGCAATTAACTGACTGGAGAGTAAATTAAGGTCAGTAGAGGCTAAACATATTTCAGAAAATGAAAAAAAAATAAAACCAAAAAACCCCCACCCTATTTCTCAGACTCAAGAGAATAACTCCCTGAGAACACAAATAGTAAATGAAATTTTTTAAAAATTACAAGAATAATTTTATTTATGTGCTTGTTAAGAAAGAATCTAGCCTGTTTGTTTGAATCCACTCATTTCAGGGAAATTTTTCATCTCTATTTAAATAGATGTCTTTTTCTAAAGGAAATGATGAGCCAGGAGAGAAGACAGACAAAATAGCAAAAGGCAGCATTTGCAAAATCAATGTACAACATAAAGGTGGACTGAGCCAGAAGGTATCTGCCTGTCTCTCTCTGAAAACTATATGGGAACAGGTGTCTGTTTTGTTGCAGGGATTACCATAGAGCTCATTCACTCTAGGACAGGTGCTGTGAGGTTCAGGTGATATGACCTATGCAGAAAGGAGGGACAACAGCAGATTTAGGTGATCCTATGTGCAAACATCAGGAGAGAAGAAGAATTAACTATCAAACTGTGGAATGGTATTTTTTCCTGTCTATAGTATAGTTTGAAGCAGTCACCTGATACCCACAGATGTTTGGTTTGTTTCCTTTTGACCTAGCTTTGAAATATGCCCCTTACACATGAAGACACTAACTTTTCCTTTTGTACAGAATAAGAAGTTACCTAGCAGCAGCCCTGTAAACATGATACTGTCATCCATCTGAGAATAATTGAAAATTCTTCCTTCAGCAGAGGGATGTTAGAAAATTTTGCCCTGATTTCTGTACCAGTTCCTTTCAGCACTGCTTTTCCCTCTGTGTAGTAGCACAGGCTCATATCCTTATTTCTGCACTTCTCAGAAATCAGGATATGAGCCAACTTCACGCTGCTCTTGCACAGAATGGAACACAAAATAACACATAAGGCAGAGGAAGAAAAAACCCCAACCAAACGGTAAGTGGTGGAAAAAGGAAAAAGAAAAATGTAGTGAAAGGAAATTCCCAATTACAGGCGAGCTCTCATTAATATGCAAGTCCAGCCTTCTCATCCTCTCGCTTTTCATTGTTGTCTCTTGTTCCTTCAGTTCCCACCCCCATTTTGAATTTCTTTAAGTATGACACACCCAAGTACGCATACGAACAATGAGTCTGTCTTTCTTTTGCTCACTTGAAGAATTTTCTGTCTACCAAAGTGGTTTTTTCCTCCTCTAGTATGTAAACAAAGCAAAGAGGACAATTCTCAGCTTGGTTTTGAGCAACACAGACAACAAACTTACAGATAGGAAGGATTAAGCAACAGTAACTAACAAGCCGAGTTTCTTGTAAGGTCAAGACTATTGGCTCATCAGTGCCTAAATATAACCACTTAACATTAATAGGAGCACTGCACAAGTTAAACAAGAAAAGTAGGCTTTTTATCTCGGTAGTGTAAGGAGAAAAAATAGCAAGAAGCAAGAGTTGGGATTTCCAAAAAAATCAGGAGGTCAGAAATTCCTCGGTTTAGATTCCTGGCTCATTCACTGATTCATTGTGCCCTTCCTAAAGTAAATTACATGACTCACCTGACTAATTTTCTTCATCTTTAAATGGTACAGTGCATGCCAGCTACACAGAGTTTACATTGGTAGAGAACTCTTGTTTATCAAGGTAATTTGGATTACTAATAAAAGAAGAAAGACATAAAGGACAAAGCAGACCGGTTTAACACCAATTTGGCACGAAATTAAAGACTAACCTATGCCCAGAAATAGCTGCATCAACCCAGATATGTATTGAATGTTGTCTAAAATAGGGCATGAACTGGCACGACTTAACTCAGATCTGAAATAGAATTAAAACAGACTCTGGCAATATTTTTATGAAAATATTTCTTCTAGTGTTGAAGCACTCAGGTTTTCAGAATGACTCATTCTAGCTTCCCCCATTACTTCCAGCAGGCTCCCAAACACCCCTTCAATTAAACGACCTCCAGTTTCCTGGGTCCTTGTCTTAAATTTCTTCAATAGACTCCACTCCTGGTTTCCAGCTCTTTACCCAGTTTGCCCTTCTCATCTTGACCTGCATCATCTCCTTTTTCAAATACATTGTCTTTTTTGAAATTCTGTTGAAATTGGATGGTTTCTTCCTTCATGCTGATTAGAGGTCAGCAAGGGAAGAAAGGATCACTGAAAGATTAGCAACTGCTTTCAGTTTTCTGTTCAACCTCAACACAAGCAATTATGGGGAAAGTTTTTCAGCAGTGATGCAGTGGTGTTTTGGACTCTGTTCTACTATTTCTTTCTGATTGGCAGCTATGCAGTCTGGTCGTGCATGTGAGAGATTTATCTGCTAAGTAAGCATGGAATATTTACAAACTTAAGTATTAAACTCTCACGTCTCCACCATGCGCAAAATGCTGTTTTACAAAGTCTCGTAATTTGCCCAAATTTAAGCAGATTTTCCTAAGGATTTCAATGGTACATCTTTGATATTAAGGCCCCTTTCTATGAATCTCAGCCTCCCACTCAAAGGTAGGGCTTGCCAACCAGTGAGATGAGAATCCATTAGAAATCAGATGTAGGGCTTACCCTGTTTCCCTTTCTCTTGACTTGGACTACACAAACAACAATCACAATGAAAACAATAAGGGACAAACCATAAGCTTAAGCTTAATGTAAGAGGAAGCAATGGACTAATTTTCTCTAGAAGAATAAAGCTTCTTTCTTCCCTTTAAGCTCCCCTGTACTTCTACTTGATACAAGATGTTTTCACAGCCTTCAGAAAAATCAGACACCAGCTGACTAGTAGGATGATGCCATGTTATGTCAGTAGTACCCCAAACATCCTTTCTTCACACATCCTGCAGTGTGACATCGCTACAACGCCCTCGCCATCACCCTCTGGGAAATTAACATCCATTACCCTACTGCCGCTCAGTGAGGACCAGTGTTCCTTTACAAACTTCCAGATTACAACGCATTCTGCAATAAGCTTCTGTGAGGGGAATGGCCAGTAAAGAAGCACTGGCCAAACAAGTTTGTCTGGATACAGTTCCAGAGCTTCATTTTGACAGCAGAGTAAGCTTGTCCTGTTTTGTAGGAAGCAACCATTTGGTAAAGGATGGCTCAGTTACACAGGCAACGTGCATTAGCAGCTACAGTTATCAGCATACTATTGTTTGCCATTAATGCACAGAACATTGCCTCTTTTGCTTAATTAGTTTTGACTGCATACTGAATCCAAGGAACTACTGGGCTAGAGGGGCATTTCTGAGAAGTGGCTGAGCATTCTTTTTCTATTATCAAAACAACATTCTTTAAAAAGTATGAATTATTTCATTACTCAGCATGGGATATTTCATTCCATATGATTAAAGTTTTACAAAGTTAACTGGATCTTACAAAGTTAACTGGATCTTACAAAGTGAAATGTCAGCCAGCTTCAAGAGTCATAGGCATTACCGGCCTGGTTCATAACTGGTATGAACTAGCCTTTCAGTTTCATTCCATCTGGATAGGTCTGTAACATATCTAAACCATGTAAAACAGCACTATGAATTTTTTCAAAAGCAGAAAATCTTACAGCTAGTTGTTAAAATAAAAGCAGAAATAGCTTAACTTGTTAGCCAACTTTGTTAGCCTTCACAAAGGACACTCATGAATGAACCTCGTTATTTTCAAAGAACTGAAGAAAGACTAATTATCCACCTGTAGGCATGGGAAATTCCCCGTGCTCCTACTATAAGATGTGTAACATCAAATCACAGTGAAAATATTATAAACAGTCATCTATGTTCATTCAAAGCACAGAGAATTAATCTACTGCAATTTGGCCTTGTGCATTGTTTCTTAGAAATTAATTCCGTGGGCTTGATTTTTTGGGTTTGATTTAATCATATTTTACGCCCACTTTGCCATTCATTGTAGTAACACAAATGACTAGTAGGAAAAATTCACATGCTTTTGCCTTCAAAGCTGCAAACTCTTATAATAAACATTAAAAATGCAAATATTGTCACCAAAGAGTACGTCTTCATTGCACTATTAACTCAAGTCAGGCCTTTAAAATCACTACACTGTTAAAATATATTCACACAGTAAGTCTGTCTATTTACAGTAACTTCTAAGCCATCAAGATTTTTACCTACTTTCCAGAGCCCTCAGTGCCGTACTAGCTGGACTGCCCTGGTACAGATAAACCACAAAACGAAAGGATTGTGGTTATATCAGTTCCTAGTGACGAAGAAATCCAGTGTAGGACAATGATTTCTTCTTTGTTCAGATACATGACTTTAGCTTGTTTTGAAAATAAGGGGTTTTATTTTCTTCAAACACTAGTTGCAATAGGCATGTAAGTCCGTTTCCTAAAACCTCCTCCTCTGTCCTAACTTATGCATTATTCTTAAAGTAAGCAGAAAATTGCAAAAAACTGCAGAATGGCAAGAACCAATTGCAAAATGGTGATAGAATGTGCATCTGATTAGTTGATGGTAGGATACATCCAAATCAACATGTTTACCAATATGCTTGGCACAATTTGCATTCAGTGGAACAACTCACTGGACCATTTATATGGGAACAGAAGCAAGAAATGATACTGTGAACTCAATACATTCACAGCATGCCTCTTATCATTGAAAACCCAGGAGAACAGAGTGCCTTTTCTGTCTCTTCCTTTGAACTGTAGTTGAAATCCATGTGGAAATACGATGATGTTGATGGGTTTTTGTACATAACAATTCATGTAAGACTGTTCTGGTTATAACAACAATGGTTGGACTTGATGATCTTAAAGGTCTTTTCCAACCTAAACAATTGTAAGAGCATATGATCTTTGTCTGCCCTGATCAAATTTTTGAATAAGGCTCCTTGTCCTTTCTTTTCCCCAAAATGATACATAGTTCAAGATTAAGAATTCTGTTACAAACTGAAGTACTGTATGAAATAGTACTGGGAATTTACCTGCAAATAAAAGAAGTATGCAAAAATCTTATTTGCAGTGAAATCAATCTCAATTGTAATGGAAGTCTGCATTGCCAGCACACCATTGTCCTTTTCTCTAGAGTCAGCCTGGTCCTCATATAAAAGAATTACGTATGTCCAAACGGTCTTTCATTTCAGGAGTTAATGACTGGCTATTACTCTTTAAAATCTGGAATTGCCTAGCCAGCTGAAGAACACGATTATGTGAAATACATGTCCCCTGTATATCACATATAACCTGGTAAAAATGTGGGTGCTACAGCTTATTGGACATGAAGGGAAAGAGCAACTCAAGAAACTGTTCTTGATTTTGTAATATGTTTTTTAACTTTCCAGTTGTTCTCTAAACTATTGGCAACTACTTCTTCTCATCTTCTTTTTCAGTAGAACTCAAGATGCACATTAGGCCCTCGTCCAAGGTTTATTTGCAGCAAATTATCCTTGAATCTTTGTTATTTTTGTTTTGTTGGAGTTTTTTAATTGTTGCTGGATAAGGGTCCTTTTCACCACATGTGTATCTGATTTGGCCCACAGAGAGAAGAAAGAAAAAAGTGTCACCCTGTAACACTTTGTATCATGCTGAGCCTTAAATTAATATTTTATCTGCTTACTGTGCTTTCATTTCATCTCTTTCTTCTGTTCAGAAACAGTTGTATTGCAGGCTGCCAGTGTACAGAGCCTATAGTATTTCATATTAATGCATTCTTACACAGAGATTGTGATGGTTAGAGAGGCCCTTGCTGAGGGACGGAAGCTGTCAGATAAAAGGGATGTTTACCAGTTAAGGTTTCAAACCGCAGTGCCATGAGAATATATTAATCAGTTGGAGATCCTAGATTGGAAGAGGAAACAACTTTTCCCAGTATCTGGCAGAAGACTGTTTTAGTCTAGAGGGCAATTAGCAAACCACTGAATGGAGAGAGACGGTAAGCTGTAGAACAGAAACAGGGAGTTCTCTACAACAATGTCACTGACCACTGTGATTTTCCTCATATTTCAGTCATTTGTAAGACTCATCAAGCAAGAACAGGGAAAATACACAGTTGAACATTAAAAGGATCCTGAATTATAATGCTAAGGCTAGCTAAAAATAAATCTGATTCTTATCTTTTTGGCTGGAAGGCATCCTGTGAATGAAAAGAAGCAAGAGACCAGACACAGCAAATATAAAATTATTACTTCACTTAGCACAAGTGGAACTTGGCATGGACACTCCCTGGAATGGTGCTTTAATGCTAGTACTTGTGTGACACTCACAGAATTCAGGTGTAGATAAAAATACAGGCACTTGGTTCTCACCAAGCATCTAATCCTAGCTTTGAGTAAGTTTAATAGTTACCAGTTAAAACATGCCTAGAGAAAATTGTTAATTGCATAGGTAAATTATCACCCGTTGGAATTTATATTGGATTCTACGTGCACATACCCAACAGGATAAGGGTCCCAAGGGCAAAAAGGAGACAGAAGTTACAACGCCTGTCCCTAACCAAAGGAACAGTCATATTATGCCATCTGCTATCCCCCATACTAATTAATACCTGCACAGGTTATATTGGGGTGATGTTGTAATTCTATCCATTTTATGCAGTGGCTCTGTTATCAGTTCTGTTTCTGTGTGAGTCTGTCCTTTGGTAATGTCATGGTCTCTGGCCATTTGGTTGTTTTTGAGACCTGCTCCATTATCTCAGTTACCTCTTCACTACCTCTGCTGCAGGAATTTCTTACAGTACAGCCCTTTTTGCCTTAGTCTAAAATCTGATACAAACTGTTCTGCCTCAAAAGCTGTCCAATGTGAATGAACAAATTGATGTACTTTATTTTCTTTTTCTGGTATTGAATGACTCCCTGTTTAATTCTTTCACTATCAAACTTACAAAAAGTGTTTAGCTGTAAGAGTTTGCCACCCTGAATTATCTTTTTTTCCTGTGCTCACTCTAGAGGACCACCAGAAGGTTGTGCAAGTCTCCAGCTAGCTCACAGCATGCCTGGACACAGCTGTCTCAGAAGTCTCTTTTTGCATTGTTTAAATGAAACAGCTGTACAGAAATGGACAAAGTCATGTGAAAACAGGGGCTTAAACTGCTGTACAGTCCCTCATGGAAAATGAGTAAGCAGACAGACAAAAATAGAAGTTGTCTTGAAGTGTGCAAGGCTATAGAATAGCATCACAGTGCACATGCTGCAATTGATGTTCACTCCACTAAAAAGGTGGGATGGATATCAAATTACTTTAATTTATCTGCTTAGCTAGGCAGATAAGACTAGACTCAGGGGACCTCAGGAACATTTCCTAATATATATGACTTTTTCAGGAAGAGATTGTGAGGTATCAAAGTATATGCCATGCTTCCTCTCCTGTCCCATTTTTGGGCCTCAGTGGCCTTGTGTAACTCTTAACTTTTCCTCTCTATGGGAAGAAATGGTTCAGAGTTTCATCATAGTAATTTTAGTGTTTTGTTGTCAGGAACAAACATGCCTTCCTGAATTTTTTTAAATGCCCACTGCAGACAAGGATCCAGGTGCAACTTGCACAAGCAGGTCTGTGTTAGCTCTAAATGAGCTAGTCTGGGTATTATAGCAGCAGCCTGTTATTGGGGACCTGTGGTTATTCTGCGCTAAATTAGTGAATTAATGAACTAGTAACCTAGAAAATTAGCAGGCTACACTGCTGAATAAATGCAAGCCAACTAGTTAAAATTAGCTTAAATTTGTTAGGACAATCTGTAGTTATTCAGGATCTACAGAGCTGAGAGCTGTATCTGTGATCTTGGACCTTAAATTACATTCTGCCATGTAGCAATACATTACAGTCTCATTGGCCAGCAGACCACTGAGTCGATCTGTAATTCAGAACCCAGAATCCCCAGCTATTTCTCAGCCTTACACTGAAATGAATTCCAGTCAGGCTTGACCTTCTCCACCACCTGGTTTCATGGGTGGAATAAGAATTGGGCATGAGGCCAAAAAAGCAGCTATACTGTGCTGTGGTATGGTCTCTGATCTGGAGGAACTAAGGAACCAGAGTTTGGTTATACTGTGCAGCACAACACTTTGCAGTTTAGACTGGACTTGAGAAAGTTTAGACTGTTTTAGATTAATAATGTGTTTGTTGAATACTGTGTGTATAAAAAAAATTTAATCACTGCTTAATCATGCTTCCCCAGCAGACAGTGAAAGGGTATAAACACTTTAGATTTTTTCCCTGTTTTCCTTAAAGTAGTGTACCATTAATTTCCTGTTTCTTAAGAGTTCCTTTTGGGGGGTTTCTAGGCTTGACCTCTGGATAATCATGCCTCTTTGTATATAGCAACAATTCACCCCATGTATTTAAGCACTTAGACTTTAAACATCTCTATTTTTACTACACTCATCTTTTAAGGAAGGTTTAATTAATGAGGTCATTGTACCCTAACTCCCAATTTCTGTTTGCAATGTCCAAAGACTTTGCAAAAAATCGATCTGAAAAGTATCCTGTTTGTTATCATGACGCATTTATGATTTTTTCCTAAGCAATACAACAAAGACATTTATTAATGAAGAGCAGACACTCGGCTAACCACAGACAGTTTTTTTAATCAAGTAGCATTTAATTAAATTGGAAAACCATCCTTTTGTAGGGCCAAAAGTGTGAAACCTAAACAGAAATATATGTCAAATTGCTCTCATTTGAATAAGTACTACAGCTCGCAAGACAGTAATTTTAAAATGTCAAGAAACATTAGCACCAGAACATTTGAAAAGCCAGAAATTTTTAGTTAAGTTTTTAGAGTTTTCATGCTAAAAAACTTATTCATCTCATAACTCATTTAACCTCCATCTTAATTTCTTTTTCTGAAGTGGAAAATTATTTGTTTCTACTAAATGCAAGCAATCCCATATTCTAAACTAATTAAAATATCTACATGAAACATCCACAAAACTACTTTAATTGTTTTTTTACTCCTGTTTCAATTTTTAGTAAGATTTCTATTAGTACTTTCCTAGCATATTTTCCAAGAAAACAAGGTTTGTATGAAGAGTTAGTCTCCCTCTGATATATTTTTAATTAATCTCCTGATTTCAAATGAAGCTGGCAGTGGGTTAGTCTGCCAGTTATTAAGTCTCAAAGTTACTGTGAGGACACTAGGGGTGGCCACTACTAATGTGTCTCTTGACAGCAAATGAAGGAGAACTGAGAAGCCTTCTACTCTATTTGGCAGGATTTGAATGAGGCAACCCATTCTCCTACTGTGGTCCAGGCAACAAGCTGGAAAAAGGCAAGCAGAGGGTGTACAAATGATGTACAAATGACTAGAATCATGTACAAATTACTAGAATTACAAGGTGGGGGGAAGGCATCTGAGATATAGAAGGGAGCTAAGGGTATTGGAAGGAAGTACAGGAAGCAAAGAGAAAGACTGGAAGAATATTTCGACGGCATCATGGTGGGAAGCTGTAAGGAACACAGAATGCAAATTTACCAAAAAACAACCTACACTGGTTTTACTACTCATGAAACACAGTAGTGGTTTCATAGTTCAGCATTGTCTTAGTTTTAATGGACCCTATCTACAGATAAATTATTTTCAGCTAATGAACATAGTGATTTATATGTAAGAGAGGTTTTAAAAGGGACATTGAATCTTATGCCTTCATTCTGATTGAAAGATGCAAGAAAAATTGCAAAGTTAGGATTTTAAGATAATACTCTCTCATTTGCACCAAGTTCAAGGTCATCTCATTTACCCTCTCATGGACCAGCTGAACTGCATTCTTCCCAAGTCTAAATCTGTTCATATTTTACCAGTGTGTACAAATATATCTGAAGTAAAATAAATAATAAAGATGTTTTGTGGGTATTCTTAGCTTCAAAAGTACACCTGTCTCTATGTCAGTTATGTGATCCATCTAGACTTAAAGAAGAAAATCAGAATTTTTTCTTTAAAGCAAATCATGGATTTGTTAGTCTGAGCTGCAGCTCTGCTTAAGGCACATTGTTTCAGCTGCAGCCATGCAGTGACTCAAGCTGCCTGCTTGTTGAGTGTGTGTTTATTCGGCAAGCCTTGCTGAGAAAAACTGAGCATGCCTTTATCAATATGCTGTTATTGAGCATGGGGGGATTCAAGCTACTTACCCTTGCAATTTTTGCATTTTTAAAAGTTATGAAAAATCCTGAACCTAAATTCTTTTAATGATCTTAAAGCACTGTGAGCTGGTTACCTTGAGCTACCTGGAGCTGCTCCAGATACCTGGAGCAAAACCCTTCTAAAAATCTCTCCGCAGTGTGTTGTAGGGCATTTTTTCTCAGTAGCAGATCAATGATAAATACTGTGTGTTGCTAGAGGATGCAGATGCTGTTCACACACTATGTAAATGCATTTTGTAAAAATACACACTTAGGAAGGTTTTTTTAAGGGATCTCTTCTGAATGTATCCAAGGAAGTATGTGATTGAACAGCTCTGTAGAGGGATGCTTCAAAATGTGTTAAGAAGCTTTGGTGGTTTATTAGATTGTATGGTTGTCAGCAAGAGAGAAAGCACTGGAAATACAACGTATTTGTACATGATTATTCACGTTGTAATTGCCACTCTATCCTGAACTGCATTTCTGTAATGGGAAAAGTAACACCAAGAAAATGAGTGGAATTATTATTTGTAGACCTGCAGTGACTAACAGTGGCATGAAAATTAATGGACCTATGAAAGAACACTCTGTCTACAGAGGAGTGTGTTGTCCATAGGAAAGTCTCTGTAGAGAAACTGCCCACACAGGGCTGCTGTGTGGTGTCACAGGGAAGCAGTGAGCACAGTGTTTCTGGGGAGGCTGTTTACCTAGTTCGGCTATCATGATTTTCAAATGGGACTTTCATACTGCACTGGAGAGAGTGTTTCACACTTTCTCAGTTTGTAAAAGGCAGTTCCAGACCCTATTGTAAGGTGGTGTGTAGAGCCAAATAGCCGCTGATTAATGCCTTCTGTTCTGTGCCTGGAGAATTTTATGGATTACAGTGAATAAAAGGTTAATTTGTCTCCTAAAGTGTATATTTATATAAATGTGATCACTTCTCTGCACTACCTAACTTGGGTTAATGGAGTGTTGCTTCAATGTATTGTGTTTCTGGCATGTTCTGACTGTATCCATAATGTCTTTGTGTGGTCTGAACTTCCTATTCATTACAAACTGGTGAACAGCAGTAAGCAGTTCAACAAACAGATATTTCTTAAGCTGTCAAACTCAAAGCCTGAATAACCTGAAGAGAAGTGCAATCAGACCTGCCAACTGTAAACAATAAACACTGTTCTAAAATGCAGAATGACTTACAAATAAAATAAAACAGAAAAGTTAAGTTGACCTGCAACTCAGCTGTAGTTTATGAAAACATTAATATACAAAAGAACGAAGGCAGCACCAGGGCCTAGTAACAACTCCCTGCTCTTCTGCTTTTTTCTCTTTTCTCTTTCTGCTGCTTTCATGCACAGTGCAACACACTACCAGCATACAAAAGGAAAGGGCTGCAGGGTTCCCTGAATTGTTCCAGTCAACTCTCTTCATGTTTGACTGCTAACTCCCATGCATAGAGATTAGAGGAGACTGGAATAGATTTTAAGATCTTACTAAGAAGCTGAAGCAGCAGCAGAGCAAGAAGTAGGTGTTCACTGCTCCATGCAGAAGCCTGAAAATATACAGGTACTCTCCCTGTGAGTTTGGCCCTTCCTTTTACCTTCTATCTGTAAGAAATTATTCTGAATTTTTTGGGTCTGCACACACTTATACCTGAATTTGAAAATATAATGTCAGTTTCTTAGTTAACTTTTCCTCCAGAATCTCCATTCTTCCAAACTGCTTTATCTGTTCCAGCAGAATCTGTTCCAGAATTACTTTGGACATAACGTTATGTGCTTCACATTTTCATTTGATTTTCTGTAGCAGCATTTACTGAGGCTAGACAGGAAAATGCTGGGCTTTCCAACCTGGAGCACCAGACTGCAATGATAGTCCGGTCATTTTTTTGTGTGTATGTGGTAGAAACAGATCCACCCCTGCTTTTATTTCTACAGAATAAAGCCATCAGTCCCATCTGTATCATTGTAGAATTTTTACCTGGACCCATACCCACAGGCAGCAGGCAAATCCTGGTCAACAACAGAAGAAAAAATCACAATATATTAAGATGCTAATTTAGTTATTATTTCAAAGAAAGATTTTTATTCTTGGGAAAAGCAGTATGATTGGCAGTGAACCAGTTATCAGGGAGCAGAAAATAAGGAGCTGAGTTTATGAGTCAAGGCTGTCTGTCTTTCACAGCAATTCATCAAAAACATGCATGTGTTGGAAGTCCTAGAAAGATGAAAAGGTATCTTTTCAGTCCTGGAAGAGGAGACTGTCCTTTCAAGTATACAATGGTGCTTTTCAGAAGCGCAGTGACTGTGCAACACGTCCATCAATGGAAGGCTCCTTTCAGAGCAAATCTTGCTCTACTGCTTTAGGTAGCTATTCTCTAACATTCCCAATTGACTAAAATTATTGTTGCATAAAATATTTGTAAATATTACTTCTTTAATATGAGTAAAAATCAGGGGAAAACCCAGATAAATTGCTTAAGCAACCACTTTCTGAATGGTGTCTGTTGAACCAGGCTCCCCCCTCACCACAAGAAGAGGAGGAAAGAAAACTCTGGACTTCAATACTGAGCTTGCTTGTCTGACTTACCCCAGCTCAAACTGTGACTGGCCAACGGGACTTCAGCCAAAACCACTTCACCTCTCATTCTTTCTCCCCTATTTTTTTTATTCCACTTCAACACCCAGTTTCCACAGAAACAGAGTAGCACAAATAGCACAGGTTTTGGGTGCCTTTCTGCAGAAGTAAACGTAACAAAACAGTCTGCATATAACATCCCATTTTGGTGAAAAGCTTTATTAGATTCAGAGGTTATCTGGATACTAAAAATTATATTTAAACTTCTCTCTCTACTTTTTAAACCTTGTGTAGTAACTCCACGGATTGTCTGACAAACTGGCAGCAGAAATATGAATCTAATATTCTACTTTTTCACTTGGTTTAGGGCTTTTTCAGATTTCTTTCCTCCCTACTATTCATCAGGCAGCACTGGCAAGTGTCTAACAGAAGAAAGAGAATCAGGCAAACCACTGTATCAGGCCACTATCCAGCTTCCACTGCCCCACAGCCAAGCTCAGTTTTATCCCTAACACTGCACTTATTTCATAGCTACAAAGTAATTTTGTACACTGAAAAATACAGTGAAGGTGGTTGCTCTCAGAACATACTCCATGTTCCCAGCTGACCACCTAGCAGGTACCTGAGAGGATTCAGGATTCTGCTCCTCATCCTTGCCTGCATAGGATGGCTTATTTGTGTGCTCCTAGTATGGATGCACTGGCCCAGTGAATGCTCAGATAAATAAGATGCTGTGAAACGACACATTTAATACTATCTATTTCCTATTTGAAATCATGAATGTTTTTGGCACTACTTCTACAGAATAGCCTGAAGTCAGCTGTGCCCTTTTTGTAAAGCAGCCAGGAGGACCCAGGGATTACTTTTGCCAGTGCTTCTCAGTATGAACAACACACATACGGATTTGAATGATGAATGCCAGAGGTCTCCTTTACATATCCCAGTATCTTCAGACAGCAGGAAAGAGATGGGTGATAGGAAGGAGAAGGATTACTTGTATTTTGGATTTTATTGTCCACGAACTACATGCAAAATCAGGCACGTAAAGTAGGAGTACTACATTGTGGCTATAGTCTAGAAATTTACCAAACTCAGGTATCAGGACTTTCTGTATGGATGACGAGGAATGAGATTTTAAAGTCATTCACAGCTTTGAGTAAAAAATACCCCAGGTATTTCATAATCCATTTCAGTTTCACATCTGTGAATCTTTGATACAAATGCTGTGACTTCTAAACAGTTTTTAGTGGCCAGATCCAGTTGCACTGAGAAAAACAGGCATTTTACCAGGAGCTTAATAGGGTACAAAATTTCACAGCAATAACAGTGATCAAAGGCAGCTAAAATAATTTATGGAAAACCCAGTGTGACAGTAGGCACAGGCAAGGCAGGCAGGCATGTAAAGAGCACACTCTGCTACCCTGCAGGCGAGCATTCGAGCAGCATGAGCTGACAGGAGAGCTCATTTTCTCCCTCCACCTCTGTAGCCTTCACTTTTCCTGCCGTGTGTGAGGCAGTAGCTTTGCTGCAGGACAGGGTCCTGCCCAGCAGCTGGTTACCTCCTCTCTCTTTCATGGCCCTCATCCGCACTGCGGGCAACTCACACCTCAGCCTCTGTCCTGTCCCAGCTGTTCTCCTCCTCCTCTGCACAAATAAACAGAAAGGTCTTTCACCCCTTAAAGGCCTTCTGAGATAATTGTGAATAGGGGCAGAAATATATAATTATTCTCCCAGCTCAGATCCCTATTTCATATTGTACTTGCTTTTTACCATCTTTGCAAAAATTGAACGCTGTCACTCAGACAGTTGATCTGTGGGTGATCACATCCTGTTTTGTCTACACTGCTGCAAAGCTTTACAACATCCCTGAATCAAATGTCTAACAGATGTCTTACCTTGAAATTAAGGTAAAACAAGAAAATATATTTCACAGTTACCTCCCAATCCTATGCTTAAGGTTGATCTTCTATAGTCATATACATTCTTGATCTAAAATCACCCTGTAGAGCACATTAATTTTTTTAGAGACGAACAGACTTGGTAAAAAAAAAACCTCTCTGCCTAAAATTCTCCTTGTCTGCCTAGATAAGATGCTTTTCCACTTTTCTTCTATTGCCAACTAATTGACCAATTAGATTCAGAGATTAATTTGAAAAATAAGCAGCTTTTCATTCAAAAAAAATAATAAGTGAAGGGAACAAGGGAAGAATCAACTTAAAGGTGATTGCCTATTAAAGTGCTATAAACTTTGATAATTTACGTTCTCTGAAAACACTTTTTTGTCATTATTTTGGAAATCTGTATGATTCATTTTGGACTGTTTTCAAAATCCCTCAAAGAACCTTCTTGCTGAAATTGCCTTGTGAATTAAATCCTGTATTTTAAAAAAATCCCATTTTCATAATATTCTATTTGTAAATTTTACATGGTAATGAGTTATCACCCCCACTTTTTCCTTCATGCAAGGCCTCAAAATAAGCATGCAAAATGCAAACAACCTACATATGAAAAATACATTAGGCTTTTAATAGTTCTTTCATTTTAGTTCTCTGTGGTGCTATTAGTGAGAGGTAAAAATCAGACTAGTTAAGTGCAGCTAGTGCAAAGGGGTGTAAAATTACAACTTATCTGCCTGATTGTCTGTGCCCCTGGGAGGCATAAAACTGAAGAAGAGTGAGAGCAGTTATTGCTGCTCTATTTTATTTGCTTTTTCTATGGACTGGGAACATCTCAACTTTGTACCTTAAGATTTTCGACGAGCATCTTTGGAGGAGACTGACTCAACATGCTTCTCACTTGCGTTCTCTTCCTAGCCAGATTTATGCTCCCATCTGCTGAGATGTGCTATCCTGATTTCCCCTCCTGGGGAGCCTGAGAATAGGAAGACATTACAAACTTATTACAGACCATAACTATGGTCGGACATATTTTTTTTCCACAAAACCTCCTGTAGGTTACATTAAACAAAGTTTCTATGGGAGCATACTGATACTCACATGGTAATAGAGATTAAAATAGTATTTTAATGATACCACCCAATGGATATATTAGATCATTTATAATAGAGGGGCTTTTAATTGTTAAACCAACCAGAGGGGGAAAAAAAATCAATCTCAAGTTGCAGGCATATTATTATTTTCTTTTTATATTTTACACTATAGTTCTGTATGTAAAAAGAGCCCTTGACTAATGGAAAGAGAAAGTGGTGATGACTGCGAGCCCTTTGCCAGCTCACACTTGGAAACCATTTTAAGGGTAGATCATAACAGAAGGTGACTGAGCAAGCCATCTTCAGTGGTCTCTAGTCATGGTCTCTACCTGCCAGAGTGGATCAGTTTTACCTCTGAAGCAGAACTAGCATTTCCCTCCTTCCAGCCCCTGAACCATAGGACGGGTGGTCTCAAGGATTTTGTCTGTAGATTCTCAGACATAGGCAGACAGTTCTTTAAAAACAATGCTTACTGGTATTGAGAAAGGAGTAATAAACTTTCCTGAATATATTAGAAGACTCGGGAAACACATAGCAATGATCTTATTAAGCTATTTACCTTGTGGTAGCACCTGCAGGTCCTTCAACATGCTGGTTCTTCAGTGTATGAGGTACTTCATACCACTCCAAATTCTATGTGAGCTGATGGTAAGGGATGATAGATGAACACATAGTCAACAGGGAGAACTAAGAGAAGGGTAATTATCATACCATGTGCAGTTGTAACACACAAGCTACTTAATTACTGACAAGGATTTTGCAGACAAGGAGGTACTCAATGTAGGAATTTGGAGGGGGGAAAATAAGTATTTTAGGGAAGCTCTCCTGCACAAAATAGAAGAAGCAAGAAGTTACATGACAAAAAAAGCTGGACCAATGCATGGTAGAAGTCTTGCTGAAGGTTTCCCCCAGCCAGATATTTTCAGCTAGATGTTTTTGCCTGGGAGAGGTGAAGAAACGACTTTTCAACATACCACAGCCATGGTCATTGGCTAAATGACAGCAATGTTCAAATGACACATAGTTCTTTCTGTGTTGCCCCTACCACTGGGACAGCCTGGAGTTGGGTGATAATCCTAGCATTGGCTTCCTCCATGATGCTACAGCCATCCAAAGTGCCATAATCTGCCTTGTCAATCACTAACCTCCATTGCTGTTTCCAGTCCACTGTTGACCTCTCCTCAGAAGTGTACTAAACCCATTCCTGATACCCCTACTGGTATCTAGTAGGTCAATTAGATTCCAAGTGTGAAGGGTGGACAGGGGGTAAACTAAAGCTCTGTGGAAAAGACAAAGATTTGATCCCCTAGTGCTTTATAAAAGCTCTGTAGATCCATCTCTGCTCAGAACTAAGGAGAGCTGCATCTTTGCACCTTCTTTTTTTCCTTGATGGAGTCTTTTATGAGCTACTCATTGAGTAATGTATGCATACCTCAGATTTTTTAAATCCAGAGCAAAGTACGCCATTGTGTTACTTTCTTATTCTGCTCCAAGGGGAAAGTAAGTACAAGAGATGAGAAAATAAGTTACCCATATACATATACCAGTTGTAACTCTCATCACATCAGAAGACTGTGAATACAGTACAACTAGACAATGAGAAGTATGAGACACTAAATATTGGTATTAATAGCCTGGCAAAGAGGAAGTCTGAGACAGACTGGGATTAGGACATGACACACAGGGTCTTAAAAATAAGGACAAATCTACGTGTTGAAGTTAATGAAAATACCTTCCGTGCACCAGTGCTTAAAATAGAAAAGAGGGTAGAAGATTCTGACTGTGTCAGAAAAGACTGATAGCACAGATTTGGCCCGATTTTTAAAGTGATTTGCATAGGTACAGTGCAGGTTTTGAAATGGTACTCAAACATTCCCTTGTCCTGGGACTAATGTTCAATCAGCACAATGTGTTTCAGATGCCAGGGAGGCTCAGGAAGGCCACCATCTCGTGTACACGATACCCTGCTTTGGCTATAGCCGTCTTTTGGATTTAAACTTTTTTCCTGCACAGTTGCAGTCCTTTAGTAAACTATTGCCTGCCTACCCTAGCCGCTTCACAGGAAGCCTCAGCAGGCCGGCGGTGCCGGAAGCGTGGGCAGGAGCAGCCCCTCGGCAGGTACCACCTCCTGCCCCGGCTCCGCACCCCCGCCCGGCGTCAGCGCGGCGGGGCCGGCCGGGGGCGGGCGCAGCCTGGGGCCGCCTCCGCACGCG
>VXAZ01001116.1:3088709-3110500 GCA_013399875.1 Gymnorhina tibicen | reverse complement strand
GGCGGCGAGGCCCGCGGGCTCCGAGCGCCGCTGCTCTCCCCGCCCGCGCCCTCCGCGCTGCCCCCACCGCAAGGGTTGGCCTTGGGGCGCTGCTGCTGCATCATCGCCCTCTTCTCGGTCGCCTTTTAGTCCCCCTTCTCATGAGAAACCGGCTTCGTACCCAGCGCTGCCGTGCTCCGGCTGTTACTTAGTACCCTGCAGCCCCCACCGCCCGCCGTGCCTGCTTGACAGGTACCGCGCCAGGAGTAATCGCACGGCGTTTCTTGTTGCGGAGAATCAAGTCTGTTATTTGTAGTAGTAAACTCAGTCTCTGTTAAAACATTGAAATTGCTGCGGAGTTGATGTTTATGCAGATTCTGGCTTTTATGGGAACACCTGTTACGAAAAGGGCCGAGACAGTTGAGCAGCTGTCAGAAAAGTAATAGGCGCCTCTCACTAGCAGTCTGCACAAGTGAGGGCAGTGTGTGCCCCGCTCACTTCAACATGCTCCTTCAAGCAATTATCCTGCAGAATTTATCCCAGATGATGGCTGCCGTTGGGCACAGGATAGTACTTTGTAGTATGTGAGTCATTCTCTGCTGTGAGAATAGTCTATGTGTGACAACTTCAGAGTGTTTGTGCCCAACATTGAATTCGTCTAACTGTTTGTATAATCCAGTAACTAGGTATTACAGTTTTATTTAAGAAGCATGAGACTTCTCTTGTTACGACCTTTGGCAGGTGTCTCAGAGGATTTCACTGTGCTGAGTGCTGTTTTGTTCGCCATGTGAAGATACAAGCCATCTAAAAGCCTTTTCCACTTTAGTGCTTTATAATCCAGCCTCTGTAAATTTTGGTACATGGGAGGAGAATCTGGAAACAGTGGTGAATTGCTTCCTTTGGCCATGATCTTTATTTTTTGTTCCTCTTGAAAGAAGGATTTTATGAACTTTTATTTGAAGACAGACTAAAACTGATGCTTTCAGCTTGAAGGTACATTGTTTTGCTGATTGTTCTGTTTTCTTCTGTGTGTGTCTTGTCACTCTTCAGGCCATAGGGTTACTTTTATAAGTCTCTTACTTTTGTAAGTCTCTCCTTATTTCCCTTTTGTTTATTTATTTTTGTAGCATCCATTTTCAGTTCTTCATTTGAGCAAAACATTTCAGGTGTTTCTAAAATAGTTGTTCCTGCCTCTTTACCCTAAGTTGGTGATCTCTTCAGTGGGAAGTCCAGGCCATGAAGTCAGCAGTGGCTAACAGCTAACAATTAGTTACCAACCCAGCATGTGCTGATTATCAAGTTAGTAGTGGGACTTCCTGTAAAAACATGCCCTTTAAAATTGGATAGATTATGCTATTCGGTGACTGGAGAAATAATACAGGGTGATGTGTGTAGCTTTAAAATACTGTTCCATGCCTAGATTAATTTCTCAGTAACAGCTGAATCCTATTACTTTAGAAACTTGGCTGTTGTGGACAAAACTGACTTGACATGGGACATTTAATTTATTACCAGTTAACTTTTAATTACCTGTTGGCTAGTGATAAACAAAGAAGACCTCTACTTAAGCACAGACTGGGGGAAAACTCCTTTCCTTCCATTTTCATTTTGGCCCCTCAGGTTATGCTCTGTCCCTCAGACAAGGCAGTGGTAGTGCAGGAGGTTGGGGTTGGTACATGGACGTTTCTTTCTTCTGCTCCTGTGTGATCCTCTCCACGAGCCCCTCAGGGGTGTCTCTGTCCCAGTGTGGGCACCTTCACAGGCCACAGTCCCTTCAGGGGTGTCCCTGCTCCAGTGTGGAGAGTCTCCTTTGAAGAGTGCATCTCCAGCTGTTTCCCCAACAGTTGTCCCCTTCTCCATGCTTCCCTGTGCCTTTTTTAGCACTCTCACATGTCTCCTCCTGTGCTTTCTTTTGTATTTGCTGCCACTGGCAGCTTCTCCCTTTCTCAAATAAACCAGAGCGGAGGCACCATGTGCTCATCTGATGAGTTGGAGGATGACAGGCAGTGGGTTTGTGGAGTCAGCTGGAACTGGCCATGGCCCACACAGGGCAGTTTATGGCCTCCTCCCATGCAGCCCCTGCTACCAAAACCTTCACTTTATCCCCAGTACACCCATGTGCCAGTTGGGTGATGCTGGAAGAAAGGTCCTGTCCATGCCTAATTATAGGAACTCCAGTTTCCTTTTATACACTTAGACATAAAAACAAAGTTCTCTCATGTAGCTTGCTAAATAGCAATAATGTGTTGTGTGTCACTAGGATGGTAATACTTTTGCAATTGTATTTATTAATGTGTCCATCTCAGTAGTTGGGTTTGCTCCTGTGCGGCTGCTGATACCTGGGTCAGAGGTGGCTGCTTTCTCTAATGATTGTTTTCATAATTTTTTTTTCATAAAACTTTCTCAAGAGTTAAGTTTTCCTCTTCTTTTCAGATCTGAAGGCAGTGGTTCTGCTGACACAAAGGTGGCAGCTCTGAGCCCTATTCCACCAGCGTGAGTAGTCATATTCTTCTCAGAGATTGTTTCATTTCCTTGTTGTTTTGTTTGTCCCACTGATTCAATGATTTTGGTATCCCATCCCTCTTATCTTTTTGGGCGGACTTGCTGTCACCTTGAGTTCTCTGTGGCATTGTGTCTGTTAGAAGAACGTAGAAAAGGAAGATATGAGATTTCAGGTTTGGGGGAACTCAGCCATTCTCTCTTGGTCTTTGCAAGATGGAATCTTGATAAAGAAGGCAATAATTGAGAGTAGTCATGTTTAAGAGAAGGCTTGGAAACAAAAGGTTTCTTAGGCACTAAACTGTTGTTGACAGCACAGCCTGTGTGTGCACAGGCCTGGAGGCAGCTGTGGTAAGGGTGGGCAAGAGTGATGATGGTGGTAAATGGTCAGTGTAGTACTGAATCCTGCTCTGCTGTAGCTCAGCATACATGCTGGCCTGGGTGGGTATTAAACCCTCGTAATATCTTCCTTCTCTCTCCCCAAGTACATATTGTTTCTAGGTGTTCAAAATATTTACTTGATGTTTAACTTAAATGCAGAAAGTTTATGGGGAATTGCAGGGGGCAGAGTCCTTGGAATGAAATGACTATGTATTGATACTGCTCTTAGCAGACAGAAAATAAGCCTTTCTTCTTCTTTCTCAGGGCTTTCTATCCTACCCTGTGCCTTAAACATGGAAACTGTAGAAATGAATAGTGTATCCTTGAAACGTCCTCGTTCTGAGGATGATGTGGCCAACGAAATTAAAAGACAGAAGATCTTGGAGAAGTCTCAGGCAGGGAACAACTCTGGGCAGAATACTGAGACTGTAACAGAACAACCTGAGGACACGAAAAATGAAATAATCCCCAATGAGGAAAGTGAGGAGCAGGAAGAAGAGGAACTAGAGGACAGTGATGAAGATGGAGATCCAGAGAGCTTTGCAGACATGATGAAGCATGGACTGACAGAAAGCGATGTTGGCATAACTAAATTTGTTAGCTCTCATAAAGGGTTTTCTGGAATCTTAAAAGAGAGGTAACTCTTTTTCTTGTTACATATGTTAATTCCTTGTATAACGCAGCTGTAGTTCCCCATTTTCCTTTTCGGACTCGCAGACTACAATTGGATTACGTGTAGCCCCTGGAGAGGTTCGTTACTTCTTTTACTGCTGAGAGTGAAAGAAAGGTTTAATTTGGGACTTTTCTAGATTGTGGGTTGCTTGGGGTTTTTTTTGTTTGGCTTTTTAATTTATTTTCCTGTTAAATGGAGCTCTGAAGAAGGAGGCTGTGTATGAGTAGAGATACATGATTACACTGACCTTTGCTGTTTCCTTTGCTCTCTGGCAGCAGCACACATAAAACCGTATGCAGTACACCCACCTTTTGTACCTCTCCTCAGTGCTGATACAAGATGCACTGAAAAATAGCATCAAAACCATCCTTCTTTGGTTCTTTTCTTCATTCTGACTTTTTTGTCCTAATGTCTGTAAACAAGTATAGTTAGGTTTTAAATTATTGTCTGATCAGATGTAATGTCATTTACATAGAAGGGAGTTTTAAAATTCAGGATGTGGAATTTATTATATATATACATTATATATTTAATAAGATGTTCAGGGTTTAGTAGCTTTTTAAAATGAAACTTCTAGGTTTTTAAAATTAAGGAATATCTTTGAATAAAACAAAATGCAAATACAAAAGCTCACTGGAGTGAAAATCACTGTTTCCCTGACTTAGCAGAGCGGTCACTTAAGGTTGCTTTGTTTACACACTGAAAAGTCCCTGTTTTTAGATACTGGCTTCATATATAGATAATTTTACATAATAAAATCATATGTACATATTATGTATGTATTTAATCGTTATGTGCAGCATTAAGCAGCTAGTGGAATCCTTCTCTGGGAAACATAGTCTGTGCTGAACCTTCTTCTGGGAAATCTGCCAATTTTGGTTGGCCAAAGGTAGCAGTGTGGTAGAAAACTCATGGGTTTGTGGGGGTTTTTTGGATCCTAGTTTTTAGCACCTATTATTAATTCATTCTTGGCATTTTTATGGTACTGTCACTAGCATGTCTAGACAGCTACAGATAATACAAGAGAGGACGCATAACACTCCTCAGGAGGGAATGCTACAAATATGATGTGTATCTGCACAGAGGGGTGGCAAAAGGGGGCTTGGGGGAGGTACAGTAGAAAGCTTCCCATGGTGAAATTTTATTCATCTTTCAACACTGATAGAATAGGAATTGTTGGTTTTTTTTTTTTCCACTTTGATAGCAAATGCCACTTAAAAATCATTTAACAGTTGCAAAACAAACCAACTGTCCTCTGTTATAGTTGGGCTGTTTTTATTATTAGACATGAGCAACTGGATTGAAAATGTCCGAGTAAAATTCTTTCTTGCTGTCATAGAGTATGCAGAGTAGCTTTATTTGATGATGTTCTCTATAACTGAATATATGAACAAAGCTGAATTTGTCCTGCCTTCTGTAGAGTGGCTAAAATGCACTTTATTTTGCAGGTTATTTGAAGTGACAGAGTTAATGCAGTAGTTAATGCATTGCACATTGTGGCAATTCAGTAGAGTCTTAATTGCCAGTAATGACTGGGACTGAGGATAAGCATTACTGATACTCTTCAAGCTAGTGAGAAAATGACTCAGAATAACTGCAGCAGGTGTTTGGTGATCTGCAAAGAAGTCTGCTGTGTTTAGATATGTGTTCTTGTGGTATCCTTCTGGGGGGTGGGAATAGGTACAGCTTTCTCATGATTAAGTTTGTTTTATGTGAATTCAGAATTCTTCAGTGAATTCTGCTAACAAACAGCTTTTTAGGAAAGGACTTTATGTGATGGGGGATTTTTATTACAAATGTAATGCATGTTTCTTTCTGTCAGATACTCAGACTTTGTTGTCCACGAAATAGGCAAAGATGGACGTGTGAGCCATTTAGATGACTTTTCTGTTCCACTGGATGATGAGGTAAATTTTGAGGTAAAGATTTGGTAATGGCTATGCTTCTTAATGCTCCTTAAGCAAGAACATTAAAAAACTGTAAGTTGCTCCATGAGGGTTATTGGATATTTGTTTTTTCTCCCTGAATATATACTAGGACCCATCAGAAGAAACATTTACAGTTTTGTCAGATGAAGACAAGCAACGTTTAGAGGAGCTCCAGCTTTTTAAGAATAAGGAAACTAGTGTTGCCATAGAGGTAAAATTAATAAATGATATGAAGTTCGGGGTGGGGGCAGAGGAAGGATGAGGGAACGAGGGAGTGAGTGGAAGGTACATGCTTTCTAATGCATGTAGGGTGTAAGAGCAGTTTGAACGTGATGTGACAGATAACACCAAATTGTGTCCAGCTTAGGGTTTAATTCTGTAAAGTCTTACAGATGTACTCGAATTCATGCATGTGTGAGTTGTCATTTTGATTTTGGTGAGATTGTACACAGGAACTTAAATATAGGTTTTAATTCCTGTGGTGTTAAAATTATCTTGCAGTATTTTGGTTTCCTGTCTAGTATTGTTTTAAAGAATAAGAAGATTTACATAAAACATCTATCCTGATGAAACACTACTTTCAGGGTCAGTGTTTAGTGATTTAATAGAAAAGAAGATAAATATGGTCTTCTGTAACAAGGAAGTTAAGAAAGTACAAAGTGAGGTTAAAACCTTGATATTTTTAAACATTCAAATATTCCACATATTCAAAGAATAACTGTTGAGCTAAATTTGGAACACGAAGATGAGTAGGATTAAATCTGGTAGTTTCAAATAAGCATTCACACATTAAATAATCTTACCAGCTAATTTTTTTTTCCTTTAAGGCATCCTCCCCTTTTGTGTTAATTTATTTGGTTTCTGCATGTATGTGTATTAACACAGGTAATTGAAGACAGCAAAGAAAAAAGAACTGTCATCCATCAGGCTGTGAAGTCCTTGTTTCCAGGACTGGAGACTAAAACAGAAGATCGAGATGGAAAGAAATACATTATTGCTTATCATGCTGCTGGGAAAAAAGCATTGGCAAGTGAGTTTCAGTATCACAGCAGATGGGTAAAGTAAATGCTAAAATTATCCCCAAAGTATGAATTGTTAGTAAGTACTTCAAGTGAGTGTGCTTCCTAATGTGGTCTGGCTTCACTTTTTCCTCATTGCAGCTGATGCTGTGCATCTAAAATGATTAGGACCACAAGAAATGTTTTAAATCTAAATTTCTATTTGTTTTTCTTTCTGAATAATTCATCCAATACAACCATATTAGAAGAGAGAACATTATCTTCTACTTCAGTGGGAATAAGCAAAACAGAGCCTTTATTTTCAGTATTTTTTGAATTTAACTTTCTTGATCTTACCTGTGCTTGTAAGTGTGCATTGTGGAAGTAAGAGGTTGTAGTTGGAACGTGTACATTACGTTGATAGTTGGTGTAATCTTGATTGTCTTGAATATTCATGACAAAATTCTCAATGACTTGAATAGAGACAAGCATCTATTTGTTTTCTTAGAGTTATAGTTTCATATAAACCTAGTTTATTTACTGTGATCATTACTTCTGCTTCCAAGGCTAATCATATTTGCAGAAAATGATCTTTATTCATTATAGATCACAGTTACTCTTTCAGAATAGTCAAAGTAATGAAGGATTTTCAAAATGAAGTGTTAACCACTTTAATCTTGCAAAATATTGTTTTGGATACTGGGAATAAATTAACGTGTTCTACATCTTCTAGCGTTACTAAAAATTTGTTGCTACTGTAAGTTTAGAGGATTATCTACATGCAGAATGGTGCACATTTAACAAAAGATACTAAGGTTTGGTTTAAATTGGTTGCATTCCTCTGTCATTTCAACCTACTACATGTGATGGTATGTAAACCTAACCCTTTAATTTTAAAGATGAAGGAGATGGAGGAAGGATAGGGAAACAGAGTAATTTAAAATGGGAAATAAAATAATTTCCCCTTTAATTTAGTTTTGCTTAAGGCTTGTTGTAAGCAAAGATGGGGATGTTGTACTTTTATTGGTCCAATTATATTGTGTTTATGTGTCTTATTTAATCATGTTTAGAAAATGTGTATGTTTGCATGCTTTATGCATGGAGTATGTATACTTACCAGCACAAAATTCTCCTCAGCCAGTTTTGTTCTCTGTTGGTTTGTAATGGTGTTTCCTCCACCTTCTCCTTCTGCTGCTTCTATTCTCTAACCATTGTTACAGTCAAGTGGATGTTGCTAAGCTGATTTAAGGGATACTATATAAAAGAATTTAAGTATTTGAAATATGCTGAAAAGAATTTAGTGGTGTGTCTCTAGGATTAAAACATTATGTGGAGCACCATCTTGTGATGCAGAGAAGCATCATCTATTTAAACTTGGATTCCCCAGCTGTGATGCTGCAGGCACCTGTGCATGTTGGTGGAGATGTCAGTTTCTGTGAGTGTGTGCAAATGCTTATGGATGTAAGATTGAAGTTCTTTTTAGTCATATTTATCTTTCTTGTTTATATAGCCACAAACACGTCTTAGTCTTGAATGGGCTCCCCAGGCAAGAAACATTTCAGAAGTGTAGAATATTGGATTATTAGCTGAGATACCTGATTACTTTTGTTGATAACATAAAACATTACCAAACATACTTC
Source organism: Gymnorhina tibicen (assembly GCA_013399875.1). NCBI lineage: Eukaryota > Metazoa > Chordata > Aves > Passeriformes > Artamidae > Gymnorhina > Gymnorhina tibicen. The sequence continues at coordinate 3,102,402 of VXAZ01001116.1, read as the reverse complement.
TTAAAATTTAAAATCAGAAGCTGCTTTGTGTCTATAGTCAGTTTACCCCCCAAATACTTAAAATACTGTCTTACTAAATTGTCAGTAAACTGTTATTTCATCATTGTCCACAAATTAAGTTTGTTGCATCTCCGATTGAAGCTTTCCGTATGTTCACTGTTTGCCTCTGCACGATTCCATTCCATAACTGTCTAAATTGCTGTCATCCACCACGTAGCTGTTGGATGCTCCCTGAAGCATAAACAATCCCATAACCATAAACCTGCATGTTCACCTCTAAAAACCCTTCGACAGTCTAAAAATTAAATGCTACTCTTTTGTACTCTTTATGCTCTGCATTGGGACAGAGGTCAGAACTGCAACAGGTAAGAGACGTTGACATTTCATACTAACAAAAATGAAATGCCAACCATTATGACCTCCTAAGTAGCAACAGGACTGGCCAAACTAATAAAAATTTCTTAAAAATCCCTACATATAAGTATTGCTTAAAATGCCCTGAAAGAGCCAAGAATTAGGCTTGTTCTACCTCTTTTGTGCAGTGCAGTATAGCCAGTATTCATTTGGTGCAGAGAAAGTCTGCTAGTAATAAGTGATGTGAATTATCAATTTTGACAGTACATGTTGGCAACTACGGTAAATTTTCCATGGATTTCAGTTAGCCAAGCCTTTGCCCTTCAGCCTGCATTTCAGACACTACTATCTGTCTTTATACAACTTTAAAAGCATATATCACGCATCCTGCTGTTAAAACAGAGCTTCCACCCCTCGAGTTTCAGCAAAAGGTTTGGAAAAAGGGCTTGGAAATACAATTTTCTTGTAAAAAATGTAACACGACTCTGAAACGCAGCAATAAGGACTGCAAATTGTCCCACTGGTCCATCTACCCAGTTGAATGCTTTGAAGTGTTGGGCGAGGCATGGTTGAGTATCAGGACTGTGGCTGCAGCCTCCACTGGACAGGCTCATGGCTGTGATGCCCAAGGCATGAGGAGCCCATTGGTCTGTATAGCACCTACAGAATCCTTTTAGTGTAGGTCACATTAGGGCTCACTTCTACAAGCGTGTTGAAATGACCATGTGCAAGATGTATTAGTTAAATATAAAGAATGGTTCCAGCTGGCTAAGGTTCTCCTTGTGAATTGAGTTCTGTCTTACTCTCTTCCCTTCTAATTGCCAAGATCTCTGTGGAGAGCCTTGCTCTTCCAGCTGAATGCAGTGTATAAACTCACTGACTGAGTTTAAGAACAGTGGTGGCTCAGAAGGGGAGACCAGCAGGAGCATGAGGTCTCCAGTTCAGGTCCTATGAAACTCTGTGGGAGGAGGGTTGTGTTTAGAAACTGGTGGTGCAAGGCAAGTGGTGCAATACTTCTAAGTGACTAAAACCTCTACATGTAGTGTTTTATGCTGTGGCATCCAAAATTATCTTTGCAGAAGTGTGTCCAGGAATGGCAGTTTCTCAAAAACAAGCAAGAATTAAACATACTTACTATCTGTGTGGGATATCTGGACTTTATAAAACTAATGTGAAAAAAAAGAGCAGTATTTCCCAAGAACTTCCTTCCTGCATTGGCATTTGTATATTGAAATAAGGCTGGCTTTTTCAGTTAGCTTTTGCTGTTACGAGAGATGCTTATGCCCTTTTTTTACAAAACCAGGAATGTGTGCTTAGCGGCTAGCAAGAGATAAGGGACTCCTTATTTAAAACAAAACAAATTCTTAGTTTGGTTCTTAAAAACCAAGGAATTGATAAACCTCAGAATTGAAGGAACTTCACAACTGGTTGCTAAACCTGTATAGATTCAGTCCCCCTTCCCAATAATACCATTGACAGTGGATTATTGGAAAAGTAAAGTTTTACCTCTGATGGTTTTTATGTGCAGAAAAAGCTTGACAAATCATTGACGGTCTTCTTCCTTCTCCAGAAAATGTCAAATAGTAGCACAGAATTGTACATCAGTTGTTAGTCTGTGGGATCTGAAGTTGTTTCAACCTCTGGCCTTCTCTAAACATGGCACAATACCTGCCATGGATTGTATGTTAATGTCTCTCTTATACCAGATTTCTCACTGCCGTTGGATTTAAAAAAAGAATCATCTTAAAGCAATTTTTTTGAGCATGATTTTGTAGGGTTTTGTAGTGATAAAGATTCATTCTTTTGCATGACATAGATAAAATCCTACAGAAATAAAGAATATGTCTGTACTATAAATAATAATGGTAGTCTTCCCACAAACAAGGCTCCAGTGGTCCTCAACTATTAGTTACAGAAGGAGCTAGAAGAAATGTGGTGTAGCTTCTATTGCTGAAAGTCAGTATAATGATAATGTTTTTGAGAAATTTAATCAGGTGATACAACAATTAAATGACTAGGGTATATTTTCAGATAATCTCATGACAAAGGAACTGTAAAATTCATTCAGGATTTTCTAGGTGACAGAACTGATTAAAGAGAAGTTTACAGTCCAGTGGAAGGGGAGGTCTTTTTCAATGTGCTTTACAGCCTTTGCTGTCAGTAATTAACTCTTTCCTTTTCATTTCTTTAAAGCAGATGGAAATTAGCAGAAATTGAATCTTGTATATTTAAAATAAATGTAGCTGCAATGGCAAATATATAAAATTTTTTTAGAAGTGACATTTTAACCTTTTTGCTTTTAAAGATCCAAGGAAACACTCTTGGCCAAAATCTAGGGGAAGCTACTGCCATTTTGTACTGTACAAGGAGAACAAGGACACTATGGATGCCATTAATGTCCTGTCCAAATTTTTAAGGTAAGGCTGTTGTTTCTGCCATCCTGGCTGGCATACAGCCCTCCCCCTCCATGTTTCTTGTTGCTGTAAATGTTATGCTTCAGAATTATGTAAGAGCAACACAAGTGATTGCTATTCTCTAATTTGTAAACAGTTTAAAATGAAAAGTTATTTTAGAACATCAAATTTAAAACTTAGAAACTTTGTGAGGAGGTGAGAATGGAGCAAAATGAGCCTAAGAAATTCAGAAGACTACTGTTTCAGTGGAAAAAGTCCACAATTGACATTGGCTGATCTGAGAAAGGCTTGGCAGCTTGAAGCCTCAATGTGCGTAACCTGAATTAAAAGCCATTTTTTCCCCAGTGTGTGAATATATGCAAGTATGTTATGAACCTGTCAGATATTGTTGTGATAATATGCTGATCAGTTCCGAAGCAGTTGCAGTTGATAAACTGTTGTTCCATGTATTAATTTCTCCATGGCAACACAGGCTTGGTTCCTTTCACCCCATCAAGTGCAGAAACAAAAAGATTTGCCAAGGCGTGACATGAACACAGTGAATTGCAGAGGAAGAGCAGTTTTAAAATTGGGTCATTTCAGTGATCTACTCGTAGGGAAACTTCCCCACTTCTCCCCTCCTTTTTCCCTTTGCCCTTCTTGTCTAAAAAAAAATATTTGTAATCAAGACTGTAACCAGTGAGCTACTTAGTATTGGTAATGAGAACAGATTGGCAAGAGCATAGTTAGGTGGAAAACTGTGTCTAATGGCAATCCTGCTATCCCCTGGTTCCCCTAACTGGAATAACTGGAAATACTCCCCTGTCTAACTCAGGCTGTAAAGTACAAAGTGGAAAGGAAAGGAAATTTTCCTCTCAAGGAAAGGAGTGGATGAAATTTTAAATTAATTTCTCATACTCTCTCATAATATGCAGGCATGGTATTCAAACAGACATGTTTGAAGTTAAGGAAGAAGTGGACATGAAGTTTTTTTTAGTGAAGTTAGTGGTGGCTGTGCATTTTTATATTGAGTGAATGTATATAAAGAAGTACTTCAAAGCTCATATTTTGAAAGCACTGTTGTGTTAAAAGTGAATTGTCTACATATAATTAAAACAGAAGTTTCCTTGTGTTTTATGTACTCATGGATGAGATTAGAAAATGTCACACACGTGTCAAATTGTAACCCAATTCTGAGGAATGGAGGTATATTTTTCTATTTTTAATTTATAAGATCATTAATTCTAGGTAGTTATGCTGAAAATTATGTTTGATCTGTTGCTATTTTAATATACGTAATATGTGTTACTGTTGCTTTTAAGAGTGAAGCCAAACATATTTTCCTACATGGGAACTAAAGATAAAAGGGCTATAACAGTTCAAGAGATCGCTGTTCTCAGGTGAGTAAATGTACAGTCTGTATTTGCACTTCTGCTGTGGTAGCTTGGATATCTCACTTAATACCTAAAAGACTCAGTGACACAAATGGCACATTTAGATCCTGACCTTGTAAAGCACAGGTGTTCATGAAGATGCCACGATCCTTTTGTATTCTGTGGTGATTGCTGATATTTTCAGTCAGTGGTGCTCTGAGTCATAGGCTGGTTACATGTACTTGGCTGCGGCAGTGGGACAGATTGCCTACGTGCTCTTAGGCTGCTTGGATCTCATGCAACAGCAGAAAAACAGAATGACATGGTGAAAATTGTGTCCCACTTCCTTCCTGGCTTTTGTTTCCCCCTTTCTACAGCTAGAATCCTATTTTCTTTCTCACTGAACTCTGAACAGCGCCAGAGAAGGCTAACACTGCTCCTGCTCATCTATGAGTAGCCAGAAGGGGCAAAAAAATGATGAGGAATTCTTCCTGCCTTAACCTACTCTCTTAAGTCACCTTCTAAGAGAAAATAAAATTTACTTTGTCATATTCTAAGACAATTATATGGTTTCTGGGCACTTGAATGTTAGATCCATAACTGAAAATGACAGATGTCTCCCAGTCATGTATTACAATATCATTTTAGGTGGCTGGAATATCCTGTCTGCACTTCTTTTTACAACTTTTTGAAAACCACACTCCTTGAGTGAGGAATTCAGTTTGAAAGCCAGAAGTTTGATCAAATCCTTGTTAAAAGGAGGGCATCCACTACTGAATTGTTCATATATTTCCTCCCAGTGTTCTGTATGTGCATGTGTTAGCACACATAAAAGGAAGTACTGATTTGTGAATTGTGAGAAGCCCCAGATTCTTGTTGCTGCAAAGCAGCTTTGCAAAGTGACAATTAACCAAATGTGTGGTGTAACCATCTCAGGTGCTGTGCCATTTACTTTTTGACGTCATCACATTCAGTGTTGTGTCCAAGAGCTCCAGAGTGCTTTAAGTGTTGATTGTGTAGTGTCTGCTCAGTGGTGCCACAGCACCCGACTCTCCTGCACAGGAGAGGTGACATTGCCAGTTGCCAGCCTGCTCTGAGCTGAGAATGCTGGCCATGTGGTTCATAAACTTCACTATCCTGGTAAAATTTTAGCAGAAGTGTCCAAGAGCAGCTTGGTAATGCAAAGAACAGGGTATCCTTCCACAAATAGTAGTAACAAAAATGGCAGGTATCAGTGACAGATTGGATTCCATGTTCCTTCATCTGCACTAAGCATACACAGTAGCTAATTTTACTTAACTCTGTGTTTATGACTGTGCTAACTGGGGTGTATTCATGAAGCAGTTACTCAAATAACGCAGAGTTCAGCTTGTGGGGTACAGTATACATCAGTATTGCAACGTACTTTATTTGGAGTGCATGTTTTAACATAGATGTGAAAAGACAGTGCTAACAGTCTGTCACAGGATACATTTTCTTTGTATGAGTACCCTTAAGAATTATGTGTTATTTTCTTTTAGCTGTTTCATTAAAATACTTTGAAAAGACAACAGTAGAAAATTGGGGAAGATGGACTCACTGGTTTTTGTTTTGTAATGCCAGCATTTCTCTATTTATCTGCTTTTCTAAGCATAGGTTGGTCACTGTTGTCTGTTTCTTTTTAGAATCACTGCACAAAGACTTGCTCATTTGAATAAATGTTTGATGAACTTCAAGTTAGGAAATTTCAGTTACAAGAACCATCCACTGAAATTGGGAGAACTGCAAGGGAACCATTTCACTGTTGTTCTCAGGTAGTATGTTAGTATGTATTCTGATGGTTCTGTTAGAATTTTTTTTCTTTAAATAGGGAAGCAATATTAGTGCAACTTGTGTTATGAAAAAGAAGTCCTGTTGGCAGGAGACTGTTGAATTTGATGCATGCTGTATAATATTGATGTTGAGCTTTAATATAATAGGCATCACAAAATAGCATAAACTCTTAATCTGTCTATTACCTTTTTCTTTCTAATGCTAGAAACATAACAGGAACTGATGACCAGATAGAGCAAGCAATGCATTCACTCAGGGAAATTGGATTCATTAATTACTATGGAATGCAAAGATTTGGAACCACAGCTGTTCCTACTTATCAAATTGGCAGGTATGTGTTGCTTTGATCCTCCCCCCACACCCCTTTAAAAAAAAAAAATTATTCTTATCACCATGTAACTTAATGTATTTTTGGGAACATTTTTCTAGCATATTGCATGTACCAGTTTTAATTTTAGATTCAAAGAAAGATCTTGTTTCTGAACTTGCTTCAGCAGTTATCTTGCATAATAGCACTACTTTTAATATTGCATAAGTCTAAACACTAATACTTATTTTTTTGATAAATTGGCTAAAATGTATTTAGAATGTATTCCCCTTAAAATGTATTTAGTCAGTTCTTAATACACTTACTTGTTTGAATCCTAGAGCTATTCTACAGAACAACTGGAATGAAGTAATGGATTTGATATTAAAACCACGACCAGGAGGTGAGAACTGAAAAACGATACATCACGTGTTTCTGCCTCTTCTCCAAGAAGTGTATGTTTAGGAAAACCTTGAGCCAGTTTAGCAATGGAGAAGCAATCTTCAGACTCTCCCTTTTTGCCTCGCTTTCCTTGCTGTGCAATTTCTTGCAGTAGGGCTGAAAAGGGACCTGAATACTTACAGTGTCTGCTCAAGCTCCATGTGAAGCCTTCCAGCCTCAAGTGTTCTGTGATTCTGTAATCTCTAATTACCATGACTGCAACTTTAATTTTTCAACTGTTTTAACAAAAGGTGAGATGGATGCTTTTTTTGGTGTGTAGTTAATATTTTTTTATTTTATATCCTTGTTCTAGCTGAAAAGGGATACTTAGTCAAATGCAGAGAAGAATGGGCAAAGACTAAAGATCCAGCAGCAGCCCTCAAGAAACTACCTGTAAAAAGGTGCGTGGAAGGACAGCTTCTACGTGGACTCTTAAAGTTTGGAATGAAGAACATAATCTCTGCATTTGGCATAGTGAGTGTAAAAGTGCTGGGCGGTATTTACTTTAATAAACATTCTTTTGATGGTATCAGGATGAATTTAAAGTAGACTCATAGATGCTTGATGAGTAGAAGGTTAAGTTTAAAAATCTTCACATTTATCCTGCCTGTTTGCTGGAAGTACTGCTGCATAGTAACTGATGACTTCTCTAATTAATGTGTGCATAATGAGCTTTCCAATTTATACAACAATCTCCCTGGTATGTGGGAAGCAATACAGTTATACTTAGTAGCTATATATAATACAGATCTGAGAATTGTGCAAATGTTCAGTTTCAGTGTTTTCCTGTTGCTTTAACAGTATAAATCAAACTCATGCTGGGCTAATGAATCAGCCTGGTATAGAGGTGATGGATTCACTTGTCATTTTCAAGTACTGTAATCAAGATCAAGTCTTTGGAGAAAATACCTCATCACCAGCAAACTACTGGGCCCATTGTAGGAGCTGGGGGATAATTTCTTGTTTATGAAGAAGATAATTAGAATAACACTGTGCTTTCACAGCTGCAAAGTTTACTTAAGATTTCAGGAGGTTGAGTATGAATTCAGTGTTTCATAATAGACCCATGTGTTTGAGCTGTAGAATTAAAAAAATGTTTTTTTTTTTTTTTTGTGAATTTAAGCACAGTTCTTTTTTTGTGCTGATTTCAAATGTCTAAAAGCATTATTTCTTCACATATCCTTTTCCCGAACAATGAACAAAAATCAAATCTGTATACCAAGAAATTGTGTAAGTCTTGTTGCCAGATAAGGTAACATTTCAAATACATGCCTTTTTGGTTATGATCGTGAGAAAAACAAAAAAAATATGTCTTTTTAGTGTTTAATTTTTTTTCTTTACCTCTAGATACCAAGAAATAATCGTTTAATGTATATTCATAGCTACCAGAGTTATGTGTGGAATAATATGGTGAGCAAGAGAATAGAAGAATATGGACTTAGAGCTGTATCAGGAGATCTCATACTTAAAGGAGGTAAAATCAGACAAAGCCAGTGATGCTGTGTAGTTCAGATTCCTAAGAAAACAAGGCACGTAGCTGTTTGTCTGATACTGCTTACATAGTTTCTTTTTTCTCCCCCATTTTGGCCCAGTGATATCTGAATCCATTGGTCTGTTTTAGACAAATTGTGCAAGGAACTGGAAGTTGGGTATTACATTTCCATGACCTGTTTGTTTGTCTGTTTTTTCAAATAACGAGCTAGAGAAGAGAGACTATGGAGGACTGATTGTTCTCAAAAATGACCTCAAACCTAGTTGAGCTATGAAGAACTGTGGAAGGATGTTAAGAAGTTTTAACCACAGAAGTTTTTGATTGCATTAGTATCCTGTAAAGCAGAAACTCCACTCAAGTTAAAACTTTCTTTGCTTGGATTTGCTCTGGCATTTCCTACAGTATTTCTCCTTTATTTATGCCTGATGCATGTAAAGGGGCTGTTCCTTTACAAGTCCTTGCTTCGTGTAGGTTTAAGTCACTGGAAGCCAGGCTGTGATTCTGCTGGTAACTGTGACAGCCTTGGAGGCTGTTACTTCTTTTCTTGGAAATGTTGTCTATTAAGTGGAGATAAAACCATGGTAGTTATCCCTCTCAGAGTAAGCTTATTTCAATCAAAGGCTGTTTTAAATTTAGCTGAAGTTAACTGTTACAGACATCCATACAGGTAACTTCATTGTTCTGTCCTGACTGTAGCCACAGCTGTTCACATTGAAGAAGGAGATGTTGATAACTACACTATCCATGATGTTGTGATGCCGTTGCCTGGATTTGATGTTATTTATCCAAAGCATAAAAGTAAGTCTTGACTCTTAACTGACATATTTACTCTGAAAATGTAAGTCTGCTTTAAGATTGTTCTTAAAAGGAAGATTGGATCTACTCAACCTTGGTGGCTTTTAAAGCAATACATTACTTCAGATCTCTGATACATTAATGTCAGCCTTTTGTTGCTGCCAGGGCGCTCTGTTCAGTCTCCTTCCCACTGGGAATCCCAGATGACTGTCAGCAGAGCAGAGTTTCTCACTAGCCTGTACCACTGCAAGGAGTTAATCAGGTACAGGATTTTGTCCTTGATGAATTTCGTGAGGTTCCTCTTGGCCCATTCATGCAGTGTGCCTCGGTCCCTCTGAATGGCAGTCCTGTCCTTGCATGTATTGAATGCCACCCCAGCTTGGATTAGCCCACAGATTAGTTGGGGTAAATTCCAACTCTTCTCTACTATTTCACAGGACACATCCCAGTTCCTTGAGGAACTCTACTTCTAGGTAGAGCTCAAACCAGTAGTGACTATACTTTGAGATGATGAGCTAGACAGCTGTTACCCACTTACCAGTCCACCCACTGTAATGTTCTAACCTTGAACACAAAGATGCTGTGGGAATATGTTGACAGCCTTGCTAAAGGCAAGGCAGGCAACAGTCCCTGCTCTCCCCTCATTCACAGGTGTAAAAATTTCATCATAGAAGACAGTAAGGTTGGTGGGTTTTTTGCTTTTTCTCTTCCTTTTTCTCCCCCTTATTAAAACCACAGTCATTATGTACCCAAAGAGGATTAGCTCCATTATTTTTCCCAGGGACCAGAGTGAGCCTGACTGGTCTGTAATTCCCTAATTATCTTTCCTGGTCTTTCTGAAGTTGGTTGCAACACTTGGTTTTTTTCAGTTGTCTGGGCATCCCTAGATCTGCACATTCTTTCAGACATGATAGACAAAAACTTCACCATGATGTGAGCCAGCTCTCTCAGCCCGTATCTTCTCCCACTACTGGTAGTCCTTCTCTTTCTTGAACCTTGCCTCTAAGAAGAGAGGCCTGGGGCACCTGGCTGGTCACGGCTGAGGCAAAAGAGGCACTGAGACCATCAGCCTTATGTCTGTCACTAGACCAGCTGCCCCGTTTAGCACCAGGCCAGCGCTTTCCTTGTATTCTTTCATTCCTTATGTTGCAGCTTAACTCTTGTTGGTCTCGATGTCTGTTACTGCTTTCAACTGTAGCTGAGCTTTGGCTTTCGTAACACCATCTCTGTGTGCCTGGACAATGCTGGTATAGTCCCTCTTTGTAGCTGGCCCTAGCTTTTACCTGCTCTATGTATCCTTATATATGAGGTTAGTCATGAGTTCCCTGCACGTTTTCCTAAATATTGGATTGAACTGTTCTTGTACTTGGTTGCCAAATTGTCAACTCATTTCTCTCTGCTGCTCTTCGATGCGAGAGTAATGGGTAGTCTAGCCCTTGATTTTTAATTCTTTTTTTCCATATACCTGTGATCAGGCCTGTGAAGTCTAGAAAATTGGAAAGCATATATGAGATGGCAATTAAATGTCAATAAAGCCATTGTCAAAGTATACTGTAAATTTTGTTTTCAGCTGAAATTTGATTTGATGCTTTCTTTGCTACTGCCTCTAATAATCAGGGTGTAGAAGCAAACAGGTAATAAGATTTGTAGTAATTTTAAACTTCTGTGTAGCATTTATCCCATATATGCTGTAAATGACTAAATGTAAGGGAAGGGAACAATTCATGAAAACAGGCTGTTTGAATTGGCCACACTACATTCTCTCCTATTAAATATTTTCCTCTCTTGCAGTTGGTGAGGCCTACAAGGAGATGCTGGTAGCTGACAATCTTGATATCAACAACATGAGGCATAAAATCAGAGATTACTCACTTTCTGGAGCATACAGAAAGATTATCATTCGGCCTCAGAATGTCAATTGGTGAGTGGGAGCATAAAGGAAGTTACACTTGAATTGACAGCATACAGTTTATTTAAGTACAAAACAAAATGAGACTGATCCATGGGACATCCACGCAGATTGAAACATAAGTAGAGAGGAATCTCTCTGCACTTCTTTTATGTTTTTAATGCAGTTGAAGTGGAACTATACCCTTATTTCTTCCTTGGTTCTCTGGTTCTGTGGTGGAGGAGTATCAAGACATCTGTCTAGCTGTTCACTCCTTACAAGGGCTTGCCTGAACACTTCATAGATAGTTACTTATGTTGAAACAATGATAGATAATATTCAAAACGGGATTTTTGTAGTCTTGCTATGAGAAAGTCTCCAGTTACCTGTCAAACAGAAAAATTGGTATCACTTAATCCTACTAAATCACTGTTGTTAGAGATACAACCTAGTTTTCATATGGCAACTGAATAAATACCTTTTATACAGGGAACTGTACAAATGTGCAGAAAGACATGATCACTGATGCATAGAATAAAATACAGAGGGTTTAGGAGGGAGCCCAAAAATACAAATATTTATACACTTGAAACATCAGCACTAATTAATATTAAGCTTATCTACTTCCCATTTAGTTTTTCAACCTCATGGTTACATATGGGATTTCTGTTAAATGAACGGCAGAAACCATAGAATGTGTTTAAACCCTTTCAAAGTTTAGATGACTGTATTGAAAGGCTTTGCTCCTGCCAAGTACTCTTAAAGTTGACACCATTCTTCCCTTAATTTCATGAACTACACTTCTTGTATAGTTGAAAATTCTGACAGTCCACAAGGCCAAACCAGATGAGTTACACGAACTTACAAGTATTTTTAAATAATCTTCATAAAGCCAAGGCAAGCCTTCTACATAAAGCTATACCTGTTATTTTGCCATAAATGCCATATAACTTTTTTATTACAAAATCAATTCAATTTCAGTTGTAAATGCCAAATTGGAATAATAATAATAAAAAGTAATATTAAAATAAAGACACATTTATACAAAATGTTAACCTAAATAATTTTAAATTATAGTAATAAATTTTATGTATATTATAAAGGGAAGTTGTTGCATATGATGATCCTAAAATCCCATTATTTACTACGGATTTGGATAAACTGGAAGGAAAACCATTACCAGTTCTCCCTACAGGTAAGTTGATTTTTCTGCTGGTTTCCTAAATGGAAGTTTGATCTGGCTGTTGCTTTCCATGGCTATTTACTGAAAGCTCCTTTAAGGAAGAACTTTCATTTAATTATAGACTGTTAAGCAATGGTAACAACGACCTCCAAAGCCAGGTATCTAAATAAGGACCCTTATTTCTCAAGGGTGCAAGCCATTTCTCCAGCAGCTGTATTGGCTGTTATATTTTCCTACAGGCATCTGTAAAATCAAGTGAATGCTTAGCAGTAGATATCTGCAACTAACAAAGGTGGAATTAAGTCACAAATTGTCTATATATTGAGCTTGTATTATTGGTGCTAAACACAGGAGATGACTCAAATACTTAACTCTGGTCACAAGGTGTTTTGATACTGCTTTCCAGAAAAGTGAAGACAGGCTAGGAATTCAGTCTGAAAGAACAAATGTTTGCTTTTAAAAGAAGAAAACTCTCAAACCACCAGTTTGTGCTGAGAGAAAATGTTTCATGAAATTTTTCACCGTGGATTATAAACGGGAGTGGTTGTTTTGCTTTATGGGCTGGGGAAGTTGGTTGTGGAAGCTGTTAGTCCAGTTTAGATGGCATCCAGAATAAGCATTATATATACCCTTAACCATTTGTTCTTGCTTTTTGTCTCTTACAACTTCTCCTAGATGGTAAATTCAGGGCACTAAAGATGGAGTTCTCCCTTCCCCCATCCACTTACGCTACCATGGCAATTCGAGAAGTTTTGAAAATGGACACAAGCATAAAAAACCAGACACAACTGAATACAACCTGGTTGCGCTGAATGAACTGCAGAATTACTTAATTTTAACAAAGTGTTTTCTTTTTACATGTTCTGTACAAATCTTAAGAGTCACAGTAAAAGATTTGTATTTTTTAAAGTTTTTTTTAGTGCTAGCATTTAACTTCAGTAGTCCTTTGCAAGATGGTGGCTGTAATATAATATAGATATTAGTGACTGGTGCTTTTTACTGAATGAGTAAGTTGCTTGAGCTGTAACATGGGTGCACCTTTAGAATTGAGCTTATAAAGACATCAGACCTGGAAGAATGTTTAGCTTGCTGTCTTTGGGCAAGTACTGAATGTTTTCACGAGTTCAACACACCTTGAAGTCTTTTCAAATACAAGGAATTACACGGAGAAAGATGAATTACAACACGATCAAGATACTGATGAACATATGTATTGCAGGGTTTTGCTGGTAGCATTTGCACTGATGCAGTAGCAGATTCTGTTAGCAAGGCTTTTGTGTGCTGTAAAGCTGTACAGCTCTTTTAAATAGTTCGACTTTTCATTGAGGAAATACTTGTATTTTCCAGCTCGTACCTGTATCAAAGAACAGGTACTAAAAATAAATTAATCTGAAACTATGAGCGTGTATCAGTAGGTGCTTCCTTTGCGCCTGTCTCCTGTCCACTGCTGGCGGGGAACGATCGGGGCTTCCGGCTGCGAAAAAAAAAATACTGTGGAGCTGTTCTGAAAAGACCTGGCATTTTCAGCCAAATGTAAAGCCTGTGTTGCTAAAGTCATGGCGCCGGCCACGGTGGCTGCGTGCGAAGGGGGCGCGGGAGGCCGTGAGGGGCCTCGGCAAGGCCGTGTCCCTCGGAGCACGGGGCGGGGACAGCCC
>VXAZ01001116.1:3012475-3088502 GCA_013399875.1 Gymnorhina tibicen | reverse complement strand
GGCTCGTCGGCCGGCGCCCGTGGTGGGGAAGGAAGGGCTCGCCGAGCCGCCGCCGGGCTGAGGAGCTGCCTGGCCGCCCAGCCCGGGCCGTGGTCGGCGACGCCTCGCTCGCAGCCTCCCGGAGCCCGCAGAGCCTTCAGCCGGCCCTTGGAAGGGTCCGGCCCTCAGGCCGAGGTGGGTGCTGAGGCGCGGGGCTGAGCAGGCAGCTGCTGGGAGGGATGCGCCCAGAGTCCTGTTCTTCTCTCCTGTAAGCCGATCCTTTCCTCTAAGTATGAAAAGAGCGCCGCTTGGTTAGTTTTTTCCTGCCGTATTATGTTGACATTGCTGCAAACAGTTTTACTACTCTGTTTTCTTTATTTGCTTCTTCCTCTCCAGCACCCTTGGTCACCCAGTTTGTTCTTCCTGGTGCTCTCTATTGCCTCTGCAACTATGGCTCATCAACTGCACCAGGTTCTCACTCCTGTTGTCAGTTTAATAGGGGGTTTAGCTTAATTAAAGCTTGTAGCAGATAAAGTGCAAGTGTATAGGTTTGTATTTTTAAATACTGTTTTGAAAGTGATACTAAGAAGTTGAGGATTGAACTAGCCAAGCGCTTGTCATTGCTGCCTTTTTTGTTTCACTGTGAACGTCCTCTCAATGTCACGTTTTCTCTGGATGCTGCCAAATGTGTGGATCAGCAAGTGTCTTTTATGTTACACTGTGTGGGTTTTTTTAGTAAATATTTCAGTGATATATTTACTTTCCAAATCACTGTAAGGCCCACATGGATACTTTGCTAGTAACACATCAGACATGAGTTGGTATCTCTGAAATATCCTAAACTTGCGAAAAGGTAAAGTGGGACATTATCTTCCTTTGAATTTTACAGAATTTTTTTTGGTAGTTTTTGTTAAGTTTTCTGTATTATATATGTAGGAACTACATATATATTGAACTAATTTTAATGAAATTCACACTTTTGGGAAAGGAAGAAATATCCAGATGTATTTTTCTTCAGTGGTTAATATATAATAAATCACCAGTTGGATATGTAAGCAAGGTTTTATCAGATCTCAGATAAGACTTAAGCCAGCAAATTGTCTCACTTAAAGTAATATGATTAATGAATGTGGTGTTTAAGTCTCAGTTTAAATTGAACTTCCCAGCTTTTCATGGAGTTTTGTTCCTCAGTAGATAATATTTGTTTGTGCTGTCTGATTGTTGGCTAATTAGAAATTGTATACTCAGTATTGCAGAGAAAGAAAACATGGCAAGCATTGTTGTTAGAGAGAAAGAAGTCACTAGAGATCTAGATCACTGTGATATTCCATACTATGTTTCTGAATTTCTGGAAAGAGAACTTGGAAATGACTATGATTCCCTGGGGAAGCTAGACAGCCTGATTGAAAAGCTGTCTGAAAACAAAAAGCAGTTAGAAGGACAGGTAAGCATCTTTCTTTTTTATTTTTTTCTTCTTCTGAACGTGCTGTATGACTAAGAATATTAAACTAAATGAAATGTATCAGTATCTCAAATGGTACTGCTCTACACAGTGCAGTGTTTTTATGTCTGCCTTAACACTTCTCTGTCAATACAGGTACTTACAGTTTCATCAGAAGTCCCTAAAAGAATTCAGAATGCCTTAAAGAAAGCAGAAGATTCCAAAAAGTCTCTGAGTCAGCTTCTAGAGGAAGAAGCTGTTCTGTCTGAGTCCATAAGTAGCCACTTACTGAAAGCTCAGCCATGGATGGAGGATCTCGATGTAGTGATTGGTCAAGTAGAAGAGCTCGAGCGACACCTGGCTTACCTCAAATGGATTTCTCGCATAGAAGAGCTGAGGTAAAGTTTCTGAGTAATGTATATATGTTCTGAGACTGGTAACCTGGTTTATACCATTATTAAAATATTTTAAATTCAAGAAAGTTTTGTCATTACTTTTCAATATACAAATGATTCTTTTCTGTTATTATTAATGAGTATTTGGCCTTGACTTTTCTGTGTTTTATAGTGATAGCATTCAGCAATATCTGATGACCAACAATGTTCCAGAGGCGGCCAGTACTCTAGCATGCATGGCAGAACTGGATATTAAACTACAGGAGTCATCTTGTTCTCATCTTCTTGCTTTTGTGAGATCCACTGTTAAATTCTGGCATAAAATCCTTAAGGACAAATTGACGAGGTAAGAGAGATACTGTGACTCCCTCATCTTCACGTTGTACTTCAAGTTCATGTCCAAGTGCTTATTTTGTGTTGCAGTGACTTTGAGGAGGTGCTGACGCAGCTCCGCTGGCCCTTTGTGGGGCCACCTCAGTCCCAGGCATTTGGCCTTGCTGCACCAGCCAACGCCCCTGATGTGTACAACAACTTGGAGATGCTGTTCTGTCAGCTTCTGAAACTGCAAACCTCGTATCCTTTTAAATTGTTGTGGTGTATTTTAGCAAGAATGAAAACTGTTAGAGATGCTCATTCTCAAGGAGAATTATTTAAAATTTTGTTTTCCGTGAAAATGGAAGATAATTTATGTTACTTTGTATTAATATTAGAATGTTGTGGGGGGGGTTGTTTGGGTTTTTTTGTCATTTAAAAAATGCCAAGTGCCAAAGTTGTCCTTTTTGGAAGTAGCAACATTTTAACTCCAAGTCATCAGATCCAGTGCTTTCATGGTAGCTAGCAGTTCAGATTGCATGAGGATTAGGCTTTACCCTGCTTGGTACCATTACCCATGTATGTTAACTAAAAAATGGTGATGTGTGTTTCATTAGACACAGTTAATGGTCTTTGTTTTATAGCCTTATGTGAAATCAACTTTAATCACTTTATTATGTCCCACCCCAGAAGGAAAAGAGGGAAAAGTAAAGATACATGTCTTGCAAGGTTGCTCAGAAGGCACTGCTGCTCATTCTGTCCCTGAATTTTGTGAATTAAATAATTCACAAAAAATTAGTTAAAATTAAAGCTCAACGAAGCCTTTTTTTGTGTGTGTGTGACTGTGGCAGCCATTGTACACAACCCTGAGTTGGTGGTAACAATTTTGGTTTGGCAGAGTGGCTCACTTAAATCCACTACATGAAAATGGGAAATCATGCGTTGCATTTATTAATCCCAGGAGTCTTTATCCTCCTTTAAGAAATATGAATAAGTGTGTCTCTTGGACAGCCACTGTGTTTGTTCCTGACAGTGGTGGTTTGCTGGATTCTTATATGTTTCCCAAATTAAATTGGCTTAAGGAACTTGTATTGTCATTGAATAAATAATCCCTAAAGGCCTGAGTTATATTAAATATTACATAAAGTGGAATATTTTGAGTATCTTTTATATTTGAGGAATTGCAATTTTCATAATACTGCCTTCAGTCAACGGTGTCAAACTAAGCAGTGTTCATTTTTATAAGCACATTCTATAGAAATGATGATGTTGGGGTAATTCAACACTTAAGTCCATCCTTGACTGTCAAACTTAGAGATGAGCTGTTAACCAAACCTAAACAATTGCCGGAAAAATACCCTTTACCCCCTTCACCACCGATTGTCCTCCCAATACAGATCATGCTGAATCCTCTTCAGAAAAGATTCAAGTATCATTTCACTGGAAATAAACAAACCAATGTTCTAAACAAGGTGTGGGAGAAAGCGGTTTGACATTTCTAAATTGTTTTGCAATCAACAGTTAGATTGCTGTGTTTAACTTGTATAGCTTTCACACTTTCCAAAATTAGGATTCTTCAAAACTTGTGCCTACCTAAGTGTGGACACACATTGAGATAGCACTTTGAGACCTTCCAGAGGCACAGGCAGTATTTTTCCCTTGCCCAGATCCTTCATAAAGCATTATTACAATCTTAGACTGACTCCCATCAGTTCACAAGTTTTGATTAATTTCCTGTGTCTTGTTGCAAATGGTTTTGCACTGCTCTGTATTTCTTGAGCTCAAAGGCTGTGACTTTGATTTTTGGCATTGTGTTTTGCTACCTTCATGTAACTGAAAATGTTGGATTCTGCAGGTAAAAATTCTTTTTTTTCATGGATTGAATTTTTTAATTGACATAAAACAAGAGATGCTGAGTTTACCACTTGGAGACTGACTCACTTTTTGTGTGAATTGCCTTCAAAGACTGAGGATTTTTATCTGAGAATTACCATTGGAATGGGTTTCATTGCATTAATGTCACTGTAATACATCTGAAGCAAAGTTTGAGAGCTGTTTTGTAACAGTCCAGTTGCACAAGTCTGCTTGTGACCACCATCTTGTGTAAATGTAAATACATTTGCAATCTTGATAGATGCTACTACAGAGCTTTTAAAAATACTGTTGTGTATGTTAGTGGGAAAGAGGTGTTTTAGATACGAACAAAATTATTTAAAAAGCAAATGGAAAAAATATGCTCAAGACATAAAATTTGCAAACAATAGGTGAACAACTATTTTGAAAAGAAGAACTTGTTAAGAAAAGGTTACAGGTAATCTAGTGTCAGATCAGAAAGATATTTCAACAGGGCCTTTCTGAAATTTGGGTTGGGTTTGTTGGGTTGGGGTTTGTCTTTTTTTTTTTTAGTAATTACTTGGATAATGCAATAAAGAAAATAACAATGTAAAATACTTGAAATACAGCAACCTGGACAGGATTACAAGTATTTCAGAGGAGAGGCTCAGAGTTCGCAATGACCTTGCCCAGTTGGGGAAGGAGTGTCAAAAAAACCCAACAACCCAAGCATGCTAAAATTAATGACAAGTGAAAATGAATACAGAGGTGAGAAACAGACACACAAAATGTGAGTGCACCTCAGCAGAAGGTTCTTTGGCTGTTGGGAGCGAGGAAAACAGAAACTACTTCCAGTTGCACTAACACTGAAAGAAGTGTTCATCAAAACCTGCAGCCCGTATTTTTGGGTGTGGAAACTGAAAAAGGCATTAAAACATGAAATGAGAAGGTAATAGATTCCCCACTTCTACGGGGAAGGTGGGACTGAGGTTAGGTACAATAACAATAAGAGCAGAGCTTTTCTCAGGAGTGCATTCTTTTTGTTGTACCAAGAGATAAAGGCCACATGGGAGAACAGGAAAAGTATATGAAGCAGAAACAAGGCTCTCATGAATGAGAAAGCAGTACAGAAAGGGGAAATAAAACTGCAGCTTTTGCTTGAGAAACAAAATATTTGGTACATTTAAGACAATGAAAATCCAGAAATATTTTTCTGATACTGCTTTTATATAAATGAAAGCTAAGTAAAACAGTGAAAGACTTGTGTGACCTGAGCTCAAGGGAAGGCAGGAAAAGAAAGCGATATTTTTAGAAATTTGTCTTAAAATACTAGTAGCACTTGAATAAATGTTGTTTGGATGCATTTAATAATTTCTTTTCTTTTTTAAATAAGCCTGAGTGGTATTTAACACAAGTACTTATGTGGATTGGAAATCATTCAAAGTTTCTTGATGACAAAATCCAGCCAATACTGGACAAGGCAGGATCTTCAGTGAATGCTGGGGTAAGAAATCAAGTGGTTTTATAAATATGAATATAAATATCTAAGTCAACTTCAGATAGACATTTGTGTAAGCCCATTTCCACTGAAATCTGTACATGATGAGACTTAGTCTAGTAGCAGTTTGTTGTGTACATGTTTGCACGTGTCAGTATTTCCTATCCCTGACATTCACTTTTTTCCTTTCCAAAGCTTGAATTCTCTCGTGCTCTAGTAATGCTGATTTTGGAGAAGCTGGCTGCTGATATTCCCTGCCTGTTGTATGATGATACACTCTTTTGTCACCTTGTGGATGAGGTACTTCTATTTGAGAGAGAGTTATACAGCGTTCATGGTTATCTCAGCAGCTTTCCCAGTTGCATGCATATTCTGTCAGAAGAATCCTGCTTCCAAAGGTGGCTAACCGTGGAAAAAAAATGTAAGACTTCCAGTGGATTTTGTTGGCCTTTATATTGCACACTCAGAAAGTATGTGTCTACTTACACAGCTACCCTTCTCAAATAGGATAAGTCACTTGGACAGGGCTACTCCCAAAAGCATATGTATTTTTATGCTCTGTAATTACTCTGAAAAAAATTTATTAGGTTTCAACAGTGTTTCTGTATTTTGTAGGATTCTTGCCCCTAAGTTGTATGTAATTAAGTAGGCTTATTTTTAGACAAATGTTAGGTGTGTGCAGACAGAGAGGGACTTTAAATTGAAATAAGGGAGAGTTATTAGTTTTTGAGAAATGAAGAAGATATATATTGGAAAGGAGCAAACCAACTATTAAAAAACAAAACCAACCCCCCAGTCAGTTCTGACATTTAACTGTTAACAGTGTTGCAAATGCAGATACATTGAAGCTGGTTTTGTATGAAATGAGTTGTCAGTAGTTTTTGTAACCTGAAAATGCAATATTTAACTTAATAGAGATAAGGCTTTCATGTTAATATATTTTAGAGGGGCTTTTTGCGGAATTTTTTTTTAATTAAAAACTTAACTTACAAGTTTTGTGCGTCTCAGTTGCTCTTCAGAAAATGGACTCTATGCTTTCATCAGAGGCTGCATGGGTATCACAGTACAAAGATATCACTGATGTAGATGAAATGAAAGTTCCAGACTGTGCTGAAACTTTTATGACTCTCTTGTTAGTTATAACAGGTAATTATATCTATGGGCATTGCTCTTGTTTGTAATGAACAGTAAAAAAACTTCAGCTAACAGATTTCTTTACTAAATATTTATTGTCAGCAGTAGTCACCAAATAATATTACAAAGTTGTGATGTTTGCAGTTTAATAAAAGCTTCCTGTTTGTTTTGTATTTTTGGACACTAACACACGAATAATCTTGAGCTAGTGACAAGTTTACAATATAATAATTAAAAGTATACATGTGATATTTACCACTTTCTCATACTTGGCAGAATATAATTTGTTGCAATGCATTAATGAATTCTAATATTCCTTTTGAATCTGTGGCAATTCAGAAGCTATTAAGTAACTTCTCCCTTTTTGCAACAGAACATAAGAGCAAGTATGTTTTCAGGAGACACTTAATCGCATCTTCGATGGCTTGCTTTGTCTGTGTGAGGATGCTTTAGGGCCCACACTGGAGGGTGTGGTATAACCACACGTTGCTTCAGGTGTTAGAATACAAACTACTCGTGGAATCAGGAGGGGGAAAAAAGTAGTTTCTTTGCATGTTTAGCTTTTGCATGAGCAGTTTCCCTGAAATCATTGAAATATCAGCTGTTTTAAATACTGACATTTAAATACTGACTATGTGATGTTCTCATAGGCATGAGGTGGTACAGTAAGATGCCTGTAATGTTTCTTTTTGAAAAGTTTTTATTTAGTTTGGAAAGCCTAAAAACATTTTATTAATGTCTTTCCAGACAGGTATAAGAATCTTCCAACAGCTTCCAGAAAACTACAGTTCCTGGGCCTACAAAAGGAGTTAGTTGATGATTTCAGGATACGATTAACTCAAGTAATGAAGGAAGAGACAAGAGCTTCCTTAGGATTCCGATACTGTGCAATCCTTAATGCTGTTAATTATATAGCAACAGTGTTGGCAGACTGGGCTGACAATGTAGTAAGTAATTATTCTTCTTTAGGAAAAAAAAGATTTAAAAATGGGCTTTGGATATTTGTTTCATAACAAACATTTTATTTTCAGCACTTTTTAGGTGTATTCAGGAGAATGAATTACTGAAAAAGTAGAATGAGATATAAATTCAGATTTAGTAAAAGATGTATAAATAAGGATAGGTTATTGCTTGAGGTCTAAGCTGCTAATTATAAACTTTCTAGAGAAGTGTAGAGAAAGCCTGGAAAATGGAATAATCTGAAGAGACCAAAAAGAGTAGTCTGTTTTACATGTTTTTTATTGTAAAAAAAAAGTGAATTGATTTTGGAGATGTCTGAATCAGAGCAGCAGCCTTTGCCTGGTCCTTGAACTCCTCCCATGGCAGGAGAGCTTAGACAGCTCCAGTGTGGGTTATCTGTGTTGCAACACGGTTCAGGTGTGGCCCAGAAAGGCCACACTGATAACCGGGAATTAGTGACTGCTGTTCAACAGCCTGGTGGCAGCACGGCCTAGTGCAGAATTCCAGCTTTTCTGTGGCTATTGGTGCTAAAGGTCAAAAAACCTGTTACACTCAGAGTGTGCAGAATAAGGTGTTGTGTGTGCTGTGAGCAGCCTCCAAATTCTTACTGTCTTCACAGGAAGCTGTGGCTCTAGCAGGGGATAATATTGACGTGATAGGACAGCAGCCTACATGCTGTGTAACTGCATCTACTAGAGTGTCTTAATCTGCTTAAAAGCAAAACCAACAAGCTGTTACCACAATGTCACATTAAACTTGATAAACTCTATTCATTTTCTTGCTGTTGTCAGCACAGTAAATTTATGATTCAGTGAATAATCATTGCTAAAAATTACAATTAAAGTTTACTTTTGCAAATCTTAAAGAGGCCAGGGTAGGGTTTTTTAAAAGCATGCTGCTATCAATCTTAAAATATTTTTTCAGTATTTCTTTAGATCTGTTCCCTTTACCTATCTGCTGTTGTATCTGAAACCTGTTTCAGTTCCATCACTAGAATTAAAGCACCAAGTTTCGTTTTTCACTAAGTCAGGACCACAGGGAAAGATAAGAAGGTGTTTTTAAAATCTTAAATTTTTAATTTTATCAATGTGCCAGGAGAGTCTTTTCTAGAAATGTGTCTAACAAAAGTACCACTGAAAAGTTCAAGGGCTAAGATTATTTTTTGTGGTGTTCCTCTCTGGTTTTGTTTGCCTAGTTCTTCTTGCAGCTGCAGCAGGCCGAGCTGGAGGTTCGTGCAGAAAGTGACACCATGAGCCAGCTCCAGCTGGGACAGCTGGCATCCATGGAGAGCTCGGTCTTTGATGACATGATCAACCTCCTGGAGCGCCTGAAGCACGACATGCTGACGCGACAAGTAGATCATGTCTTCAGAGAGGTCAAAGATGCTGCAAAGCTGTACAAAAAAGAGAGGTGATTCTGTTTGTTTAATCTCTTCCCATACTACAGTATTGTTTCCTGTTAAAAATATTGAGGTAAGTAAAGGCAAGAATAAATAATAGGCAATATTTCTTTTCCTAAGTAGGAAAGCTGCAGGGTAATAAGTTCTGGAAAATTCTCTTAATTCTTACTTTAGGACTGTTGTCATGGTATGTTTTCTAAAGTAGTTCCAGAATTAGGGCAAGCATTACTTAAAAACCCTAGGAAAAATTCTGGATCATTCCAGTTTTCTATTTTGAACAGGAATCATTTTCTTCATAGTAGTATTGAAGATTTTATGCAAAATGGCCTGTCACGACTATTCTGTCTTCTCAGACTCCTAGGGCTTCTTGAGTATTTTCTCCTGAGTAGAATTCCTGAAGTACTTCATAAAAGGAATAGAACTCAGTGATTTCCAGATTAGATGGATTCCCTAGAATGACATGTTCAGAGATTTATAACTAAGCATGAGTTTAATTTTAAATTAAATTCAAATGTAGCATTAGAATGATAACTTTAAGATTAGAAATGGGAAAGAACTGTCTCTGAAACATTGTAAATAAGATTTTTTTTTAAGGATAATTTTAACTTCAGTTGTTGTAATATGAATAATTTCATTCTAATGACTGCAGTGCAATGGTTTCTTGCAGGTGGTTGTCTTTGCCCTCTCAAGCAGAGCAAGCTGTGATGTCTTTGTCGAGCACGGCGTGCCCGATGTTGCAGACACTGCGAGACCGTTTGCTACAACTGGAGCAGCAGCTCTGCCACTCCCTGTTCAAAACTTTCTGGCAAATGCTTGCAGAGAAGGTGGATCTGTACATCTATCAGGAAGTGGGTATCAGTGTGACCTGTGCAATGCTGTGTAGGTGTCAGTGACTGGCTTAAACAGCAGATGCCCCTCTTTGTGTTTGTAGATCATTATGGCAAATCATTTCAATGAAGGAGGAGCAGCACAGCTCCAGTTTGACATGAGTCGGAATTTGTTCCCTTTATTTTCACACTACTGCAAGAGGCCAGAAAACTACTTCAAGCAGTAAGTAGGCAAACTTCTGATCTATTTGTATTTCGAAAGTGAGTGTCCAGAGAAATACAAGTGTTTTACTTAAAACCAAAACTTTTTTTCACAGTTAGTTTTGATCCACACTTTAAATCTGTGGATCATTCATGCTTCTGATGTTTTCAACAAGGAAAGTTGATTCTGCAGCATGTACTCAGACAGCAACAGACTATGGCATGTGTCCTGGAGTATTCTGTGCAGTGAGGATGTCTAGATAGTTTAAAGTAGTCCTTCTTGTAACAGTAAAGTTTGTTGTGTTGTAGCTATATCTTGACTAGTTTCTTTGGCCCCAGTTTCAGAGCTTTGTGCTACTTAATACTCCTTCCATAAATTAATCTATGTTCCTCCTCAGAATTGCCTTGTCTAGCAGTCTAGATGTTGTCATGGATGAGAAGCTGCTACTTTCTTTGTGGTTATTCTTTTTCACTAGCCCCCACTACAAAGAGTCTAGCATCAAAATCCTTGGCTAATTGGGGCTGAAGTCTGATTATTTTTAAACCAACATGGAGCATGGAAGGTTTTTTTGTTACACTTAAATTTGTGCTGCTTACCTTAATCCATGTAACTTTTCCTCTAGCATAAAAGAAGCCTGCATTATCCTGAACCTGAATATTGGCTCTGCCTTGCTTCTGAAGGATGTCCTACAGTCAGCTTCAGAAAATGAACCATCAAAGCCAAGCCAGCCATCTGCAACAGCAGCACTAAATGAACTTGGACTTTATAAACTGGCTCAAAGGGATGTTGAGATTCTTCTTAATTTGAGAGCTAGTTGGCCAAATACAGGAAAATAAAGAGTTCTTCAGAAATGGTTGATAACTTGGTCTAGATTACTTATTCCAAGCAAAAGCAAAGCAAATATCCTGTAATATACTTATTTCTTTCATTTCTGTATGCTGAGAGATAGTTTTAATCTAATCTTATGCCTTATTCTGTACAGTTCAAAAAAATTTCAAAATGCTACTGCCTTGGTGTTGAACTGTGCAGATCTTATTTTCCATGGCCACCTTGCCATTGCACTTGGAAGCCAAAACTGTGTTCATCTCTAATGAATAGTCTGCCTTGTCAGTGTTTGCTGTATCATTCTGAGGAATACACAGTATTTACAGTGTAAATGCATTTTTGTACAATGTGGGCTACTGTTCCCTATGAACTGGTCAGCCTTCAGTTAAACACAGATGTTTTACATCTCCAAATTCCAGGTAATGGGTGTTCTGTATTAAAATGTGTATAATCAATGCAGAAGGAAGGAATATGTCACTGTTTTCTTCATACAAATTAAGATTTTTTTTTCTGTATGAGACTATCTCCTAATTTTTTGAAAAGTTTCTCCTTATAAATTGGATAGCGTGTGCTAAGTTTGAAAATACCAGTTGGAAGTGCTACCTACCCTTACCTGTGGACATTTGTCTTAACTTGTTGAAGTTATTTTTTCCTTAAAACAAAAACCAAACACAGCACAAGCCCAAAAACCAATTTAATTTTATTCAGTGGTCATGAGCCAACAATCTTTACTGTAAACTATAACCTGAAGGAGGAAACTCCAAAATACTATTGCAGTTGCATAAGAGATCTCTACTTTTTTTTTTAACCATCTAATTACATTAAGAACAGCAGTTCTTAACGATACTCCCTCCAGTGCCTGCTAGACACGAACAAGTTCTTGTCATTTGTCCTTTTCAGCTGATTGCTCCTCTGAAGGGCGGGGAAGATGAGAAAAAGAGAGTACTGCTCAAAATCGACTATTCACAGCTGACAAACCAGAAAAACAACTGGGGAAGATGCCTATTATTAGTATATATAACAGACCACTGCTCAAACTAATACACAGACCAACTCTCCAGCATCTTTTTCTTCCTAAGACAGAAAAAGAAAATCTCTAGTTAGATAACAAGGATAATTAGTTCATTACCTTTCAGCAATTGCAACAGTTACTAAAAAATTGCTCCTAGAACCATACCTTGACTATGAGAAATTATTAGAACTCTGAACCTATTTCATCTCCAACTGTGGTACCAGCCCTGACAAAGAAAACAACAGGGCCTCACAGTTCCACATTTCCAGATCAGTATTTTAACCCCTGGGCTGCCTGGTGACCTTCACTCTGACCTGAGGAGCAGGTACCATGAGAGGTCTCCTGCAAGAGGATCCTGGAACTGAGGTGGTGGAGGGCACGGAGTTTGAATCACCTTACAGCAAGGCAAGAAGGTCAGGCAATAACTGACCTTTTCGTAATCTTGCAATGCAAACTGACACAGTCAAGCTTAAACCAGAAAGTCCTTTAATGATGTAGCTTTGTAAATAAAAAATAAATCTCAGTAAAATATCTCCTATGCATATGCACCCCACAAAAAAACTAAACCACCCACAACTTCAATTAAACTTACATTCCTTCCTTGAATACATCCCGTGTGATATTCACATCATCTTCTAGCTCCAAATCCTCAGTGCTCAGTCCCAAAGTTTTAAGAGCTAAAGTTAACATAAGAGAATTTCTTATGTGAGTCTTTGGAAAGACAAATTTAAATTTAAAGGTGCCTAGATCTAACAAAAGGTAAATGTGTGTAGCGTACCAACATGTAACTTCAACATATGAAACTTAACCATGTAACTTTTTCAACTTTCCAAGTTCCAAGTTGTGTGGGCAGGTGTGTGGATAATTCTAAAGTATACAGATGGGTAACTCTGAAACTATTTTAATAATTCTGTGCAAGCAAAGTTTGCTGGGGTGCAGGTGGACGCACCTTCCCTGTACTGCGCGGGCCTGATGTGGCCCTGGCCTAGGACATCCAGCAGGCTGAACATGGCGTCCACGTTGTCCTCGTCCATGAGGAACGGGTACTCGCCCTCGGCTCGTCTCCCAGCCTTTACCCTCTCCAGCACCTGGATCAGGAACTCGCGTGGCCTTTCTGCAACAAGGTCAGATTGCCCGCGGGCACCGGGCCCTCAGCCGGGGAGCGAAGGCCGCGCAGCCCCGCTGCCCCCGCTGCCTCCCCGCTCTCGGCGGGGCCGGGCCTGTGCGCACCGGGGCGGTGGAAGAGCAGCAGCGCTCCGAGGCGGTGCAGCAGCTCGGGCAGCCGGTGCCGCCGCAGGTACTCGCGGCTCTGCTCCTCGCCCGCCGCCATCCCGCGGTGCCGGGGCGGCGTGAGGCGGCACCGGCACCCGCGGGGCCAGCGGGAGCAGGGCGAGCAGAGGAGCCCGCAGAGAACCGGGACCGGGGGGGCCGGCGCTCCCTCAAGCGGCTCCTGCCGCGGGACGCTCCGGTGATGCGGGCAGGAAGGGGGAAGGAAAAACTGACTGTGCTGGAAGTCGTCACGTTAGCACCGGAACAGACACGCCTCGCTCCCGGCAGGGCCCCGGCTCTGCGCTGGTTCGTGGGGAAAGCAAATTACACGCGGTAGTTTTTAACACGTATGCAGGTGTTGAGGGCCTGTTAGTCTGGAGAAGACTAATGATATCCCTTCTCAATGCATATAACTATCTCAAAGGCCGTGCCAAGAGGATGTGCCAGACTCTTTTCGATGGTGCCAGCGACAGGACGGGTAGCAATGGCCATAAAACAAAACACAAGAAGTTTCACCTCAGTATGAGGAGGAACTTCTTTATGCTGAGGGTGGCAGAGCACTGGAACAGCTGCCCAGGGCGGTCGCGGAGCCTCCCTCCCTGGAGACGCTCCAAATCCGCGTGGATGCGCTCCCGTGTCACCTGCTCCAGGTGACCCTGCCTTGGCATCCCTGGACGGGATGATCTCCAGGGGTCCCTCCCAACCCCAAGGATTTTGTGATTTTGTGTTCTCACCTCCAGCCACGTTTCCTTCCACCGGCGGTACCACCTTCTTCACTTCTCACTGCTCCCCAGGCACAGCCCTGGTTCATTCCTGCGGTGCGCGGGGATGCCAGGATGTTCCCAGTGTTCCACACCCGTACGAGGTGCAAAACCAGTGGCCAGCACCTTAGAGTAAGAGAGTTTACATTTTAAAACCACTATTGACCCTTGCAGCATAATCTGTGCAAACAGAGAAGAGAAATCACAGAAGATTTTGACTGTACTACCCACTGTTAGTAGGAGAAACATAATCAAGTAAAGCATCCCACTAAAAAAAATTTAAGGAAATCTACAAAGATACAACTATCTGCCAAATCAAATAAACCAATCAAATAAAACCAGATAATGATAAATGAGCATATAGTAAAGAAGAATAGCATTCCTGTGAAAAGTCTAGCACTAAATATATTTAACTATTTGCCAAAACTAAAATATCACAAGACATTAATAGAATTCACTTATTTTTTCTTAGATAAAGTGGGAGAAAGGCAGCATCCAAAGCTGCAGAGATTGTACAGCCATGTGCTGTCTGCATGCTCTAGTATTTTAAACTGACTGTGCTACCTGCTTTGAGTCTCAATTAGGGCTAGAGGAGCTGTAGGTTTCTAACAGTTGCCTCCTATGACAGTTGCCAGGCAGTGATGGAAACCTCCTTTTCCTAAGTAAAACATTCAGTCTATTCCTGCATTTGTCTTTCTATGCCTTTCTGCAGAGTGTGCAAAGCATTAGCAAAAATTTTTCCTAAAAAAGAGCCATAGGAAAAAGTGTAGATTGAAATGTGGAGAAGTACAAACAGGAGAAGAGATGGTGAGCAGAGGAGAAATAAAGATATAGAAAATACGTTATTGAAAATGAGAACCTAAGGACAGGAAGATTGACAGGAAAAGAAGGAGCAAGTGAAATACTGGTAGGTAGGTCAGTGTTTGGGTCAAGGAAACCAGCATTTTGCAAAGGGTGTTTCTCCTTTAGTGGCCAGCAAAGATAACCAGTATGAAATACACATTAAGGCTAAAATTTTAAGAATAAGCACAGGAATTACAGATTTAAGTGTGTTTCCCTGAGGAATGATTAAAAAAAATCACTAAACAGCAAGCCCCGATTGATTTACAACTAGAAATGTATTTTTAAAAATTCTATTTCACTATTAAGGAAGCACAGTTGATTTACTTGAAAAAATATTCTGATAATGAATCACGTATTTATTATTTATGTAATAAATTATTATTCTCAGTTCATATAATGATAATACCAGCTATATATCTATGAATCCTAGAAGTATGATAGTTCAGGATAATTTGTAAGGAGCTCTAATGGGCCATTGTAGGAGAAACTGAACTTCTGAGAAATTGAACTGAGAAAAACAGGATTTGACAAACATCTGAAAGTATTCTGGTTCCATTATAGAGATGCTGCTAAATGAGTTTTAATAAAGAGCTGAAGGACCAAATTATTTTCGTGTTTAAAGTGTCCTGGTTATATAAATTGGATTTGTTTAAAAGGCTTAATACCTGTTGTGACAGAAGCTGAGCCTTCTACAGAATATCATTTGTAATTTAAGCCTTTTATCTAATTTAATAGGACTAAATAGAGGAAAGTGAGACTTTAAGAGTTGTAATGAAGAGAAACAGGGACTGCAGATCAGATATGCAGCTGGTTCCAGAACAACCATTTGTCTTGCAGGGAAAAACAGGCAGATGGACATACTCTTTCAAATGTGAGTGTCAGAAGACTGAAGCCTTGGGCTGTGGGAAAAGACAGGAGCAATACAATCTGGGAAAGATCCCTAGGTGTGTCATAGGCTTCCTGTGCACATAGCTGCTGAGAGCAGCTCCTTTAAGGCTTTACCTGCCTCTGCTGCTCCTCAGCATGGACCCTGGGAAGCACTCTGCTACAGAGCAAAGAGTGAGCTGTAGGGATAGGTCCTGCCATTGCCGTAGCTGCTTTGGAAGAGCTCCACTGCACCTTCCCTCTCTGTGTCCCCAAGGACTTCCAAGATACAGGTGAGTTCCTCATCAGGGGATTTTACACTATACATTTACAGAGGACAGTGCTTAACTACAGAAATACTGAGCTTCTGAGTATTATGTCAACAGCCAGAACCACTTTTTTTGGTTGTTTTTACTATACAGATCAGTGGAATAATGAAGTTGGAATGGTTCTCTGGAGATCATGTGGTCAACTCCCTTTCCTCCTCAAACTGGGCTAATTTCAAAGACCAGCTCAGGTTGTTCACAGCCTTGTCAAGTATTGCCTGTCTCCAGAATACAGATTCCACAACATCATTTGGTCCATGTTCCAGTGCTCAGCTACATGGTAATGGTATCAGCCTGCATCCTTGAATTGAGCCCAGTTTTTCCCATAGGCTTCTACAGATGCAGGATAAGCAGTCCTTCCCTCAGACATCCTGGGGATAGTACCTCACTGCCCAGACTGTGCCCAAAGCTCTGAGCACAGACCTCTCCAGTTAAAACCTGAAGCGAAGGCAGCAATGAGTGTACCTCCGTCACTTCCCTGTCCTCTGTCACCAGGTTACCTACCCCATGTAGTGGGGCCCACATTTTACTTACTTTTCCTTCCATGTTAATGTACTGGAAGTGTCTTTCACATCCCTCACTAATTCCAACTCCAGCTAAGCTTTGGCTTTCCTGGTTCTGTTTCAGCATGCCTAGGCAGTGTTTATTCCTCTAGGGTAGCCCACCCCTGCTTCCACAGTCTGTGTACTTGCCTTTTGCCTCTGACTCTCTCCATTCAGCCATGCTGGCCTTCTCCCATGTCTGCTCAGCTTCTGCAGATGAGAATGGACTGTTTCTGTGCTTCAGCTAGCTCTCCTGGGCCCATCAGGGCAGTCTTCTGTGGGATTCTGCCAACAAAATGTCTGTAGGAGACAAAGTCTGCTCTCCTAAATTCCAGGGTTGCAATTCAACTATTTATCTTCCTCACTTCCCTCAGAATCTTAAGCTTTGCTATCTTGTAGTTGCTGCTGCCAAGGCTGCCACCAGTGTCAGTGCTCCCAGCAGCCCTTCCTTATGTGTGAGCAGCATGTCTAGCATAGTCCCACTCGGCTTGTTGAGCCCTTCTGTCAAAAAATTGTCCTTGATGTACTACAGAAGTAGCTGGATCACCACTTGTGCCATCCCAGTCCTCTCCACAAGAACGAGAGCCTGTAGTCATCAGTCTAAGCTGTGAATGTTGGCTTTTTGCTTTTTCCCAGTCAGCTGCAAAATAAAGGCTAAACCTGCCATCAGAAATCATGTACTGGGAAAAAAATTAAAAAAAAAAAAAAAAAAAGGAATTACAAAAATGCTTATTGTTTCTCAGTCAAGGAGAAATAAGAATAGGTCACAAAAAAGCTATTTTGATATCAGGAGACTTTGCTGTCTTACAGAACTGTCCACTTCTCAGTTGGCTGAAAAGCCATGGAATTGATTTCCTGGAACTATGGTTGGACTCCTGCTGAAGGCAAAGGGGAAAAAAGAAGTTACTTGAGCAGGAGCCTGCATTCTTTGAGATATACATTATATTTGCCTGTTTAAGTGTGGCTCTGAGCCCATAGCTCTTCAAAGCACAGATGCTTTTATTCTAGCAGTATCTGTAAAACGAGTTCACACTACACAGGGTGGGGGAGATCAGAGATCCATCTCCGTCGTCTCAGTGTCTCTGACACCCCACAGTTCAAACAGACATTTTGAGCAACAAAAAGGTGGGCATGCAGTTAGGAAGCAGCAGTAAGTATGGATTATGCATCTCCAAAAGTTCATGTTTCTGAAGAGTAACCCTGGTCTTCTCCTGTACTTGAATGCAAATTCACACATCTACTCTAACAGTAGTCACAAAGTCCGTACTTTGTAAAAGCAGAGTTACCAGGAAGAGCCCTTGTTGGTGTTACTGCTCAGAGTATGTGACTATTTGTGTAACACAAATCTTAAAGAAAAGTAACACAGAAGTAGTAGCTCAAGGCAAAATTATGAAAACAAGAGCCGAAACACCCAAGCAACCACACCACAAAACCCCCAAACTGATTATGGGTCAAAATAAGAGAAAACTAAAGAAAAAGGAAGGCAAATAATTGCAATTTAAGAGCAGAGCTGACCAGAGAAGAAAGTTTCTTGTGTAGACTGGTGAGAGCGTCTTAGAACTAAGGTAAGATATATATATATATATAGATAGATATAGATATATATATATATATATAAAATATCTATGTTCTGCATCTGTGGTGGGAAAGAGGTTGAGCCTGTGTAGTCATTTCCCAGTAGTGACCTATCTCACTCACCTGTGCCACAGCTCTCCAAATCAGCACTAAGGAAATTTCCCACTGGGAAGGGATGATGGTTTTTCTTCTGCAGTGATGTCTCCTCCATCACCATTTCATCCGCTGCCTCAGTAGGGCCAGGCTGGAAATGAGTGGACACAAACATGGGACTCCCAGGGCTGCCCCTGTGTTCATCAAGCCATTCTTTGTACTTAAACCAAAAGGCCTTCACACCCGTGGATTTTGCAAATGCATTTTGTCCATGATAGACAGCTTTTCTGAAAAACTACCCTTGTGGTGTCACATCAACCACGTTAGCAACTGCTCCAAGTTACTCAAACCCAGACTGAATTTCAGCGCTAAATCTGTCAGGTTTGGGAAATCTGCAAAGGGCACAGCTGAAGGTAGTGCCCCATCTCAAATCCCTACTGGTGTCCTTACCCTCAAATCAAGTTCTCCTGGATCCTGATTATTATTGCTGGCAAACTTCCCCTAAAGCTTCTCTTCTCCTTTCTGTACGGAGAACACATCACAGACTAGAGCTAAATATTTCTGGGTCAGCCATAAACAACAAAAGAATCCAGCCTGTGTCATTTGTGCTGCATTACAAAATGAGAACAAGACCTCAGTACTGCCTGCCATGGATGCTCCAGTCAAAGGGCAGACTGGGACCTGCTGCTGAATGATCAGCTTTAGCTTTTTTCTACTTAGGAAAGTATATTTTAAAAGAGATCTGCATTTGTTTTGAGTAGTTGCTTTCAGGAAGTATTCAAGGAGCAAAACAGCATAGAAAAATTTGCATGAAATAAACATTCTTGTGTTCTGAAGTCTGAATCTGTTGTATGACTCTCCTCCAAATATTTCTGGAATCAGTATTTGGCATTTTTTCCAATTGTGAATCCTGACAGATTTGGAAAAATAAAACAGATCCTGGTTGCACACAGCAATGACTTTCTTCTAAAATAAATGGTTTCATGGTAAAAACAGAAGCATAAAAACAAGAGTGCAATGAATAAAGAAGTTACAGTGTGATCTGCTTCCCTCTAAAATTTAGAGCATGTCAGGAATACGAGCAGGAGAGGAGTGCTACAAGCAAAATACTTGTGCATAACCAAGAAAAGGAGGGGAAACCCAACTCCAAATACGAGAACAGCTTACAGATCATTCCAACAAACTCACAAGAGCTAAAAAACTACTGATTCATATTTGGGAAGTAAAGTCAGTGGTCTTCAACCTTTCCTGGCCACAGGCAATGATAGCAAGCAACTAATACAACAGCAATATTCTGTTTTCTTGGCTGCAGTTTTAATTTCCAATGGCTGCCAGAAATAGCAAAGTGTCACTCTTTAGCCATACATGGCGACTACTTGTATCAGATGAAACTTCTATATCTACTTCATGATGTTCATTTTTTCTATACTGGAAAAGATAAACTAAAGATTAAAAAAAAAGCTTTCAAAATACAAGTATCTCAGAGTATCTCAGATCAAGGCATTAATTGGACAGTAAAGACAAAATTCAGAATTATCTTTGTGACAGGTATCAGAAGGTGCAAGACATCACACAAAAAGCTGTTTACTTAAAAGGTAAAATTTCCCTCCTTCAGTTCCCTTTTTCTGCAAGGCAGCCCAGCTTCCTATCTCCTCTGCCAGTTCTGGGTGTGTACACACAGAAATGTAGTTTGCAGTCCAAATTGCTTGCTTTTAAAAAAGATACTGTAATTGTGAGCATCTTCCCTACAGTATCTCCAAGACAGTTTTCAGATACTTCAGAAAAGGAGCATAAAAATGTACATCTTCCCCAGATTTGCAGAAGAGGATGGGTGTGAAAGAAAAAAACTGCAATCCTCTCTGCAGAGCTGTCGAGCCAATGAACAATTTAAGTCTCATTTGATCTGTAATTGGAACAGGCTTTACACAGAACAAGAATCTTAACGCCTAGATAAGAGCTGCGTTTTTAGTATTAACGATGATAAAAAGACTGGTTATAAATTTGTACTGCCCACTGAAGTGAGAATTCCTAAGTCTAGCAGCTGTAACAAAGTTAATTCTTACACTGATAAGGAATGAGAAAATGCCTTCAGCTAAGCAAAGGAATTTAAAAATGGTTTATCAGTGCAAAAAACCTCAGTAGCTGATCGCTGCACGTGTCTTGACATGTAAATACAGAAATATTTTAGACATGAATGCCAAAAATAATCCCACAGTAATTCAGCCCTGTGCAGAAAGCTGGGCAGATCTTTTGAACTACCATGGAATTCTCAGTGCAGGGTATCTACACAGTGTATTTCGGCTTCTGGGAAGAGAAAGGGCAGTCTTGCAATACACACCATTTTTGCTTTGCAAAGAGGAATAATGACAAACCCCATCTGTTTCTTACAAACATATAAATTATTTTATTTACAAAGCCATGTTACAAAAAAAAATAATAATAAAGCAAAAAACAAAAAATACAATCGCTCACTAGAGAATATCTCCAGGCCCGGTGTTGAACCATGGCAGTATCAATCAGATACATGTTTGTTCTGGTTTTCCTTTTTTAAACTGTAAGCCATAGAATTTACTATTTACACCTACTTTAGACATTTATTCTGCTTACAATTATCACAAGCATGGAATGAATTCTATTTGATACTGCTAATACATAAAGGTGCAGGACAAAGAATGAAAATACTTAGTGTTACAAAATATGGATTGTAGAAAAGAAATTGGCTGTACAAGTATGGCATTTTTTTTTTTCTTAGAATGATTGGACATGCTTTCTTCAAAAGTCTTCTGGAAAAGGTTCTAAAATCTGTAGTAGGAAAGCACAATATAGCAGGTGCAAATTCATTTCTGTGCAACAACAGTTATTTAATATATCCCATGACTGACCAGCTATGCAAAACCCACAGAGTTTTGTTAAAGTGCCATGGGTCAACAGCATAACAAAATATAAGGTGTAAATAGAAAAATTTCTTTTTTTCTTCTTTTTTTTTAAAACAATAGTTCACTGAGAATCAGCAATAATAGAATATGCTGTATAAACTATTCTCTACAAAGGTCGATCAGCACTATTTACAATTGTTACATCGATACAAAAGAAGGCATACAAGTTATCCAAGTCGCTTTTTATGGCTGACGGGCCTATGCATTGCGTATGTGTAACAACCAAAGCTTCTGAGCCTCTATTGCTGGAAACAAATCACAAGGTTTTCAGGCAAATGGGGAAGAAAAAGAACTACGAGTGAATGCTACACTAAGAATGCATTATAGGCTGGTCCAGTTTGTATCCATTTTTTTTCCAAATGTTTACTTCCATTTCATTTTGCAGGCTAAAATTCCCGATACATTTAATTAAATAATGATTCTTTGATGATGAAAGAACACCATGGGATTTTACTTCGTGCTTAACTTTCCTGAAATGCTGTCAGGTGTAAGCCAGTTGAAAACAAAATTTAAGCAGCATTCAAAGGACAGGCTCCATAATTCAGCTTTCCAATTAAAAGATGCATGGAAACAGCTAAAGCTTCCTAAAACTACAAAATTGCTCCTTCAGTCACTGATTAGCACTATTTCTCAGAAGCAACCACTGAATCTCACAACCACTGTTTTCCCTCAACAACTAGAA
Organism: Gymnorhina tibicen; assembly: GCA_013399875.1. Lineage (NCBI taxonomy): Eukaryota > Metazoa > Chordata > Aves > Passeriformes > Artamidae > Gymnorhina > Gymnorhina tibicen. The sequence goes on along the minus strand of VXAZ01001116.1, from coordinate 3,066,794 downwards.
ATAGCAGTTCATTGATTACAGAGGATGACTTTGTTACTGAGATTTTTAAAATCCTGCAGTTTTATAACTCAAAATAAATTAAAAAAAATCAACATAGTACTGCTCCTAAAACTGAACAAGACAAAAATTGTGCAAAAATAACAAAGATATGTACACATTTTTCAGTCTGAAGAAATGTACAATAAAAACATAATTCAAAGAACATTTTAAAAATATAAACATTGCTTAAACTTTCCTAAGTTTCATACTGTTTCTGAAACTATACCAGTCAGTTAGCTCTGAAGTATAGCAAAACATAAATTATTACAAAATTAACACTATAAAAATTTATTTTAAGAATATTTCTAAACTTTTTTCAAAGGGTCTAGCCTTGTTTATAATTGCTTAAACATTTTTAGTCTTAAAATTTGCCTTAAGCCTTCTTTTTTAAAAAAAGAAAGTAGTAATAATCTCCCTATTTGCAGTCTCTCGCCTTTCCCCAAGATGTAAATAAACCAGCATATAAGTGCACTTTTAACACTGTAGAAATAAAAATTAACTCCTCTGTACTATTGTTCCAGTACCTAGTATTGGCTTCCTGATTATAAAATCTATATTTTATTAAAAAATTATTCAGTAATCCTATAAGAAACACTGTCAGTGCAATTCTATTAATGCAAGCCAATTTGCTCAATTTCTGTCCTCTCAAACCCAAACTGCTCACTGAAATTATCAAGTGCTGTGTTCTTAAGGGTCTGGAAATCCCCCAAGATACGGGGATTTCACATGTTGGGCCCCTGACAACAGTAATTACAGTTTGGTGCAAAATTCTGCTATGCATTGATTGAAGTATAGATTCCTTTAGAGTCTGATCCTGGAAGAGGCTGAACACTCAGAATTCCCACTGAAATTATTAAATGCTGTAGGTACAGAGCACCAATCAGGATTAGTCCCTAAAGTTGCAGTGCCCCAGCTGTTTGCAAATTACTAAGAAATGCACTCAATTTTTATCCATAGGACAAGCTTAAATACAGAATTACTGTAATTTTTATTTAATGAAAAAATTTGGAGATCCTTTAAATAAATTCATATCATGATCTGGATTTTTCTTTTTTTTTGGAATGTCCATTGTGTTCTGGTAAGGAAACAAAGGGAGCATTGCAACGCTAACAGCTTTAAAAGGCATGAAACATAACCAAGCAGAACACACAGATCAGTGGCAAATACAAGTGGAAAAACTAAACAAATCACTATTACAGTTTTCTGTAAATTTAATTTTCTTTAAAACCACAAATTCATAAAAGATTAAATCCATCTGCAGGACATAGAAAAGAAAAACCCTGTGGAGTAGGGCTGCTGAGAGCTAGAGATTATAGGCTGGTTCCTTTTCCTTGTTATGGAAGAGTCCTTATTCTACCAGTCCGGTTTGATGTCTTCTAAAAGAGAAACCAGAGCCAGGTTCAAAATCACACAATGTCTTTTGGTATAAAACACTTCAATAAAGTCTGTGGCTGACAGTACTCAAAGCAGGAATTTATTTCAAGTCCCTGAACTAAACTGCCTCCCTGTTTACTGACTATATTAGACCTTTAAGAAAAGGAATTGCTTTGAATAAACAGCATATTTCCTTTTGGGACGGTCTGATTTTAGTAAGCTTTGGTGAATCTCGTGTTCATTAACTTGGTTATCATTACAAATAAAGAGCAGCAATTAGACGACAACTCTGAAGAATCTTTTCCTCTACACAGCATGTTTTCATGCACAAGGAATCCTCACACAGCATACACGTTGTCACCTTCCCTTAATAAAATGATCTAGTTACTCAGTATTAAAAACCACCGCATACTGAGGTCTTGAAGTGTTAACACTTTCAGGCACCTAAAAGCACTATGAAGACAAAAACACTTGATTAGTTAAAAGCCTAGAACAAGGATAAAATCTGGAGAAAACAAACTTTTAATACATACAGGCACAAATAATTTGATTATAAAACTACCATTCCATTAATTTTTGTTAAAGACCAAGTAGTTTTTGTAGGGAAAAGTAGTATTTCTTTTACTAAAGCAACAATAGTTGGAAAAACAGGCACGCTTTTATGTATACAATCCCTAGTTCAAGCCTCAAAGAGAGGCAGCAATATTCATATTAAACATTAATCGAGAAGAATCTGTTTGCGTTTAACCTGATGGAGTTTAATGCAATGGGAGAGAACCGACAGGCCCACAACAATTCTCATGATCCACCAGTCCCACAGAAGTACCTGAGTGAACTTCAACACATGGAGCAAATGACCAAAAGGAACTACTCCCGTGACATCAAAACAACTACAGGCCACCTTCAGCTCACAACTCGTAACTGAGTGAGAAACACTCAGTTATGGGTGGCAGGTGACTTGCACAGCACTGCTGCGTGTCCTGTCGCTCCAACCGGCTGCTGTGGGAAGGCCAGCAGGAAGCTCTCCCAGTCAGACTGCGGCTGGGCGGTCACAGGTGCAAACAAGACTGGCTTTACAGCGTTACACAGCTTTCCAAATGCCGCATTCTCATCCAGCCACTCAACCTTGTGATGAGTTATGGACCTCTCGCTTCTCTTGAGAACAACAATCTTCTCCTCCCTTTGGCTCCCCCTCTGCACCAGCAGACAGCCCCACCAGGTTGCCTGGCCAGGGAACACAGCGGAGGCAGTCCAGAGGAACTGCTCCATATGCACATTTAGCTCGGCAGCTGCAACTCTGCTTCCAACTGCATTGTTAGAAGTCTTTTGTTGTGATGTATTCATGAAAACTTGCCAGGTTTTTCCAACTATAAACCCTGGTGTACAGCAGAGATTGTCTCTGCCTACAGACCTTGCTTCACTTGGACTCCCTGATTATTGTGGTTATAGCAACGCTAACATTCAAAACAAGAGAGCTCAGCTTCCACAGTAATGTCTTTACTGACACAGCATATACTTGTAGATCCACTTATTGTTACTTAATTATTAACACCTTTATAATGAAATATTACAGCATAGTTTAAGACAGATATTTTACTTAGAGACTATTCAATTGCTAGATTGGAGATGAAAGCTGCCAACAAAGCAGCTCAGATTTGACAGTGATGAGCATTTATTAAATAGGGGATCATTATTCATGGTTCCAAATACTAAAATCCTGTGTAAGTTAAAAAAAAAAAAAAGTTTAATAAAACTTAGTATCAACTTGATTTTTTTTGTATTTGTACTTTGAGCTCCACATTCAACTACCAAACTGACAGAAACATGTTTTTAAAAATAAAGAGTTTGTGGAGCTTAAAACAAGCAAACACTTCTATTTTTGATAAAGTTATGAAAATAGGCAGCTGAAAAGCTCTGCAATAATCTCAGTTTACATAGAGCTGACACAAAATTAATGTTTTGTAGTCTTAGGTTTTTCCCATGGGATCTAGGCAACAGATCCCAACAAATTCTGCTCCTCAGGTAGTGTGTATGTTATACTAACACACGAGCAAGATGTTACAACAAAACCAGTTTTACACTTCAGAACAGTTTGTCACTGGCAGTTGGATGACAGTGTCTCACACAGGAAAATGCCACTCCCTAGAAGTATGAAGAAACTTTCCACTTTTTTCCCTTCAGAGTAGTTCTTCCATACATATATTGCTTTGCATTGAGCAGTGAGAGAAAAAAATAAAATATACTGTTTGGCAGTTCATCTCAAGATATGAGTGATTCAGATTATTTTGAATGGGCATACAGTGATGGGTTATCATTACCATTCTTTTCCTGTGTCTACACAGCAGAAACTAAGCAGCACAACCATTTGGAATAACTATTCATGCATAATTTAGCCAGAATACATAACAGAATTTTAAGATGCTGGTTGTACAGAAAAATCCTCTGGGTTACTTGTGGCTATACCTTGCTGAGGTGGGAAACCTTTTCACACTAAAGAACTTGATATTAAATTCTTGATAAAGTACTCAACTTGAAGAGTCAAATACTAGGGATCATATTAAAACAAACTAGTGTATCAGTCCTCCAGACAGATGAGGGCTGGACCAAAAAAGCTGAGTTACAGCATTTATTATCATTATCCAACTCATAGACTAAGAAGAACTCACATTACACACAGGTTAGTTAGTTATCCTTTCAGGTTAGTTTCTCTGAAAAGTCAAGTGCCTCACCTTCTCTGTCCTGTTTCTAGTCTCCCTTTGCTGCTTCACTTCTGGCCTATTTTTAAACGCTGTCCCTCCTGTGCCAGTTTGGGGACTCTGCTGTGCCATCTTGCTCAGCAGGAGAAGTTGGATAGAAAAACCAACAGAGATCTGCTGCTGCTGCTGAGCCTCTATCACCAAAGCAACAGCCAGTGAGCAGCACTTGAGCCAACCTGAGTTGTAATACAGGTGGGTGAAAAACTAGCAAAAAATTTGTAATTCATAATTCTTGGAGGGGAAAATAGCTGGAAGAAATTCCCTTGAAAGGAGAAATCAGTTCACTGAAAGGCAGCTTTGATAAAGAACTGTATTCATACATTGTATTTTAAGGTTTTATAGTACAAAATGTTTCAAAACCACTTACAGACTACTTAAGTACACTTTTTTTAAAGCAACTTACTTGTCTGTTGTGTACTGGGTTTGATGTACTCGAAGGACTGGATTGTGACAAAGCTACACTGCTATTTTTTCCAATCTGAAAAACATTAATTGAGCAGTATTGAGAGGCATATTTGTCAGTTGAATTCAGATGCTGGTGATGGCCTTCCCTTTCCTATGCAGTGTGGTACTAATCGCATTGCATTTGGAACACAGGTATTTTGCTATGGCAAAAGATACACTTCAGATAGAATCATCATTATCTCTCAGAGCCTGTATACTTTACATAGACTTTTTAAAAGGCACATAAATACTGTTACCGGTCAGAAAATAACACACAAAACAGTTGCTGAGGGAACATAAACTGTAACCCCCCACCTCTCTAGACTGAAATTCTGGTTTCTTCAGTTACTGGAGTCACTTAGAGCAGCTATTCAGAGAGCAACGAGTGCTCGAGGTCATGGGATCCTCCCCAGGAGACCTTACCCACTCCTGGGGAGCTTAAGTCAAGTGGCCAAGCACCAGAGCATGCCCTAAGTTATTCCATTTTCTTCCATATATCATTGCTCAATAAAGCAAATATTAATCACAAGAACCAAACTCCAGAGGTTCAAATTTGCATTTGTATCCATTTACTGCATCAGAGAATTTCTTTGGGAATGAGTGTAAATTGTAGTACACATACATACATTTTAAAAGTACTTAGTTATAATATTGCTATATTCAATCTGCTTGTTTCAATGTTTGTGAATTTACAGCACTCTGCAAGAGCAGCCTGTCATAAGTTTTTCTACAATGACCTGTAAACAGGGTGTGGATAATTCTGTTGTGATACAAGAAGGAACAAGGCTGTTGAGTCAGAGGAATAGTTCCTCAGGGGTTACAAGACTGATAAAAATTAACCATGGACAGCTGTCTGCAAATGGCAGATGACTGCAGTGTGAATAGTTGTTTACAAAGTCACTGACTTCAAGTAACATCACTTTAATCCTTTGACAGAGAGGTAGCAAGGTCCTGTCTTCTAAACAGTGAGAAATGCAGTAGCCAGTTTCTTTCTGACTTGGTGGGGCTGTGGCATTGGCTGGCAGGGCCTTCACAAGAGCAGCTTTCTCCTTCCCTTCTGCAGCACTGTTTGTTATTTTGCCATGTCACGTAGAGTGAAAGGTAGCCTCTCTCTTCCTCTCCACATTTGCCCTTTCTCACAGAGATTTTTTGAAACTGTTCTCTGTTTACATTCTATCCAGAATATATATTAAAAGTTTTTATTTACAGCCAGTTTTGAAGGTGCTCCCATGGTGCACAAAGATTAAAAGGATGGGTCTTTGCCTGTCCTGTTCCCTTCAGCTTGTTGTTCTGCCTGCCACAGCTGTTCTCTAGAAGATAACATTCCTCAACATACAGATCTTAACTACACAACCTTGTATCTTTCCTAGCCATTCAGAACATCGGGACACATCTGCAAACCTTTCTTTACATACATTATTACAGCATTCATAAACCCTTTCATAATAAATACATGTCCTCCTTTTAAATGGAGAAATAGTCACACAGGCTGAACAGGTACAGCACTCTGAAATGACAGAAAGGTTCCAAGATGTCTTGGGTCTTTAATGATGGGAAACACCATTTCAAAAGTATTAGTGTGAGGCAAAAACTCAAATCCTTTTTTTCCCCCAAGTCTCTTTCAAAAATAAACTGTACTTCAAAACCCAGTGGTTAACACTTCCAGTTACTATCTATCCAGTCCAGAGCTGAATTAAATAAGAAAACTATACCTGAGCCTATTACCCGTTGCTGTGTTCTTAGTCTCTTTAATTTGCCGTATTACATGAAGGAACAGGAGCAAGATTTTAAGCCATGCCATTTTTCTGGGTGGGATTTTTACTGTAATTGCATTTCTAGAACACAGCAAGTCAAACAGCACAGCTTAAAATGGAGTTTAAGTATTGTATTCTCCAGAGCTTTAATAAATGCATGTAGAGTATGTCATATTATTTGACCCATATGCTTAAATGGGTACAAATTTCATTTATTTTGTATTGCATACAGTATCCTTGTCATAAAGACAATTAGCTGCCAAGACAGGCTTCTGAAATACAATTAAGTCCATTTTACCTCCTATTTTTGACTACTGCTGTAGCTCCAAAAACTAGCAGTATAAGATGGAAGTGGGACCAATTTTTACATGTATATATACACATATATGCATATATACATATATATGTATGTATGCACCTGGACATATACATATATTAAAAACATGTTTAAATATCTGTGTATTGTAACACTCATAACAAATATTTAACCTCCTACTTAAGAACAAAATATTAGAAAATCAGAATTATATTTTTACAAATATTCAGCAAAGGCCTCTGATTGATTCCTTGTGGTTTATTTACTTCTATTACTGTGCAACATGATAAAATACATCACAAACTGAAACAGGAATGACACACAGGAACAGATTTGATCTCAAGGGGGCTCAGAATTTGAACTCAGAACCTCCTGCATGCAGCCGTAAGATTTCCTCACACTGCTTTAGCTACAGATACTCTATGTCCTGTGAAAAGATGATACAATCCATTTCCTATTACCCATGTTTGTACCAAAGTACCAATTTGTACTTACTTTTTCTTTCCATTTGACACCATAAACCTCAGGGCAATTTAATCCTTCTGGGCACACATTTCAAAAACCAGACTGTGTGACAGAATGAAGAATTTACAGCATCCTCTGCTGACTTCAGTTACTTGAAGATCAGTTCTGATTGCAAGACACATTTAAGAGGCTTACAATAGAAAGACAATGCCACTACCCATTTTAAAAAGCCAAACAAGTCATCTCTGTTGCACCTCTGCTGGAAGTAGGAAAGAGAAAATATACCTGCTAGGCCATTCTTTGAGACCTTCATTCTGTCTCCTATACCAGCTTTAGGATTCATTTATTCCTTTTTTCCTCTCCCATTTCCGCCATATTACTTATGGATTGCTTTGCCCTAACCATCTTCTTTTCCAAATTCCACTTGTTTTTATGTGCAATATCCTTAGGAAATGAGAGTTTCACAAACAAACAAAAAAAATTCCTAAGCTGCCTTCTCTGGATTCTCTGAGGTATCCTATTTTCTATGGCTTTGTCTTCCAGACGCCAGGGCTAAGTGTTATTTTGTGTGCACTGCACAGCACTGGACACGGTAGCAGAGTGAAACAGTAGATCATTATAAAGACTGTATTGGCAGTTTTCCCACCAGATCTTACTTCACATATACTTTTGTCCTAATATAGCACTACTGAAAGAGAAGCCAAAGTTCTGTTGCTATCAATGAAGCAAGCATGTGTAACCTTATCTGCGGCACTGACTTCAATATTCTGTGAACACATGTGCGCTAAAAAAGATAACCAAATGTCCACTAAAGGTCATCTAGGTAAGATCTTCATTTCTTAATTTTTCCATTTTCAAACAAGAAACAACATCTGAGTTCAGGCACCTCAGACTCTCCCCAGGAGAAAGGTAGATGTGTTTTACAGAAGAGATATGAAGAGACTTGCATAACATTAGGAAATGAACCAGCAATAAGTTTGGGAAAAGAAATAAACAGAAATTCTGACTCTCATCTTCCTGTTTCAATAACACAATTTATTTCAGAGAGATGAGAATTAAGAAAAAATTCTTTTCTAAAAGTTATTTATCCATTCTGGACATTCAATTTTGCTTTCAGATATACAAATAGCTACTTTAATAATTGAATAAAAGATCTCATAAAAATATTTTGAGAAAGTATATATATATAGTTTTTTAAAATCTCAAAACATCTTTCTATGACTGGTACAAAACAAATATGTTTCTGTATTAACCTAGAAAATAAGTTGTGTGATAAAAACCAATCTGAAGCAAATGCGGTATTTTCTTTTCAGAATGCATGAAATATTTCAAGGAAGTCAGACATGATCTGCAAAAAAATAACTGGAAGAGTCCCTTACCTGCCGAGAGATGGAGCTGCTTGTAGGATCTGGCACCGCAGAAATAAGGTTGGCAGTGCTCTTTCTATGAACGCTATTCATACCAGGCATTTTAGTGATTTTACAGGCTTTGCTACTAGAACTAGAGTTTTTACGTTTTTTTCCTTCTGATTTGTCAAAAGAAAGGGGTAGAGAAGACACTGCATTATGTGCTCCCAGGGAGTGGTCCCCTGAGTGGTGCACGAGAGAAGATACAGACAGATTAGAAGAGTCAATACTGCTCACTACCATGCTCATGTGTTTCACTGAGTCTGTTGAATTACTTGACAGTGAAGTCCGTCCTGAGGGCTCCGATTTGGCACTGAGTGGGCTTGTTCCATTATTGGTATTGTGCACAGACACACTGTTATAGGAGGATGTCGCCTGATAGGAGTTCAATGTTGAACTGGGGTTCAGGACACAGTTCTTTTTGTGGGACCCTGAAAATGAAGACGAGGAAGATGTCTGCAAAGATAATGAGGACGATGACGACAATGAAGATGACGACTGCGGCTTTTTCTTTTTGTTACTTGAAGACTCATCACTCCGAGATGACAGGTCTTTCACTTTTGAGGATTTGCTGGTTTTTGTTTTGGATGGCTTGTGGGATGGGGAAGGGATGACTGCTGGCACTGGTGACACAGCTGATGGCGCCTTAAAAGTTGAGTCCATGATACTTAGGCTTGCAGCCACGTGAGGAAAAGCTGTGGTGTGTGACATAATGGAATTCGTCTCTGCCGTTGTCACAAAGGCTGCATTTGATAACATGGCTGATGTCATTATGTAAGAAGAAGTGATTCTTGAACTGATAGGTGTTGAAGGAATATACACCGCACTGGGGTTGCTGAAGGGCTGTAAGACTGATGCTGGAAAAGGAGTGGAGACATGCGCTGCTGGAGAAGGCATGGGACTGTCTGCCGCAGGAGGAATTTTCCTAAACAGAAAAGAAAAGGAAAGGAAAAAAAAAAAGAAGAAGATATTTAGATACATAAAAAATCCCATCCAAACAATGCAGATAGGAAATAATTACCATGAAGGACTAGCTTATTCAAAAAGTCAAACCTAGTTCATTATAATTTTGATTCCTATTCTATTCTACCAATCACATACAGCAATTAAGTGCACAGGATTACAATTTAAATGTATTATTACAAATTTAATTCCTTTTTCCCTCTCTTATTTTACCAAATAATTAAAAAATGCAAATAAAATGCCTGACAGTGGCACCTATACATATCCTAGTCACCGTGTTTCATTAATTGCCTAAGTTTTGCTTCAAAGTTCAAGTTGTGGAATAGTTTCAGTATCAACCTAAACTCATAGGTTAGATTTCATTAAGGTAGTAAATGAGCCAGTCTGAGGAGTTGTGAAGCACTTAATCATTGAGCTTAAAGAGGAAAGATCATCCCTTTCCAAATGCAGTCCTATTCCCAACAGCTCATTTGAGAGCTGGTTAGATGGGATTAAACAGGTGAATTATTGATTAATTTTCACTGATATTGAAAAATTGACAAAATATTAAAGAGAGCTTGATAAGCTTTATAAACATCTGAATACTATTCTGAGAAGAAAATCTAATAATATTACCTGTGAAATTAGTAGAATGTATTCAAATTCCTTTCCATTCAGCCATCATCTATTATTTTATGTAGTGTGGTGTTATCAAAGAACCAGACCTTCATAATGTCTCTTGGAAAACTATTATGTCAGCTTTTCCCATTATTTATACTTAAATTTAATTCACAGTTTAATCCTATTTCCCTTTGCTAAGAATCTGTACAGCCCCATAACTCTGTCCTTGTTATCCTTACTACTGACACCTTTCCCATTTTTAAAGGCTTACTCTTGCCCTCACAAAGCACGACAGAAGAGCAGCCCTGGGTGTGCTGTTTTATCATAAATCAAATCCTAATTACAAGTGTTCTCTCCAGGCATTCCTCCTATGGAGACTGTTGGCCAGAACACTTTTATGGCACAGTTACATAAGGGATTACATACAGTCCATGGTGCCAAAAATGAAGTCCTACTGCCTGCCACTTGCAATGCAAACAAAGCTGCTCATCAGAGTCGTTCCTCAGGTTACTTTTAAAGAAGGACCAACAATTCCTACCCACTTTTACAAAGTACTTTCAGAACTAGGGATAAAAGTAGTTTGTTAATATCACAGTTCTGAAAACACAGCCCTGCATCCCTGTACCTCTGGCCACAGCTGCAGAGCTACAGAACAGCAGCCTCACACCCAGCCCTGCTTGGGGAGCACAGGAAAAGGTCAGTTCAGAGGAGGGTTGAGGACAACAGAGGAATAAAACAGGGGTTAGGCACTGTCAGCTTCCTGTGTTAAGTGTGGCTGGAGTTCATTAAAATATTAGAGATTACATAAACAGCTAGAATTTGGGAAAATGTTTGCAATCAGATTTAGTGGGAGCAGGATAAGGCCTCTTTACTTCTGGTATCAAATAACTACTGTAGAGGTTATTTTTGTTTCCTGTACTAGTTTGTACTAGTAGTAGTATGTTTTGTCAGACGCCCAAGCATCTTTTCTCTTGACAAACAAAGCCAATAGGTAACAAATGTTAATCTTCCTATTTAAGGAAACTAAAATATTTTTACTTGTGGAAGGTGACAGACACTAGTTCACAAATTTACAAAGCAGATCGAGCATGATCAGTCTCTGAACAGACATGAAACTGGCCCTTCTACGGCAGAACCAACCATTTCCAAACTCTATCTCCTAGCACAGTGGCACTGTTACCATTAAGTTACCAGGTTAGTCAGACAAGCCAAGCTTTAGTGCTTAAAAAATATATTTAAATAAAAATCAAACCTTGTTTATCTAATGGCTGGCATCCAATGAATATAACACAGTCCTGATAATAAACAGTGACATGAAACACTGCACTTTAGTGTCATTACATTGGAAGAAGAATGCATATTCTGTAGCAGAATACCCACAAAAAATCAATCCTATCTGCAGATGCTATGAACTTCTAATTACTTTTTTTTTAAAGAATTAACAACTATTTTAGAAGTGCAGTCTATTTTAATGGATCTGTGTAGTCAAAGCCTATAGTGCTCGGAACCTGCATATGTGATACAGAGGTGCTTCACGAGTGACTAATAATCAGAATTTTAAGATCCCAAAGGCAGTAAGGGCACTATGAACTAAAAACCTACCATATTCCATCTTATGCACAGACGAATGTGCACCAAGCTCCTTATCTTACACCTCATGAGCCTTACCCAGCGAAGCCTGAATGGGTGATACAGGGGCATGATTAAGGCATAAAACTCTAAGCAAAAATCTGGATTCTTAGGGACTAAAAAGAGTCCTAAATCTGGCAGAAATTTACATCAGACTAGGAGATTGTTCTGGTGGGCTGTATATACCTTAACAGAGAAGATTTGTACACATGTTACTGCTATACCTTAATACAGAGGTAATTTTACAGATGCTGGCTATGGAGTGTTTAATGTAGAAATTTTACAGAATTAAAAATGTTAAATGACCCACCAAGCGTAAAAATCCCACTTACTTCCACATCTGTGAGTTCAAGTGTTTTTCTACCATGGAGTTCAGTGCGAATCGAAAATGGTCCCATCTTCTGTCAAAGACATAGTACCCTCTTCCCATTAAGCGACTGCCATATGAACAGAACTGAAAGAAAAGGTACCTCAATATTGCTTATGAAAATGTATTTCCACATTATGAAAGATTTATTGATAGATCAAGAAACACTGTTGTAACTTGCATCATGCATATAAAACTTATTTTTAAATGTGGTTTTCACTATCTGCAGCATAAATAGTTTTTGTACGAATTATGAAATATGTGCATAATATTTCAACTTAGTGTAAAGTATATTTCATACTTCATTAATCAATCAGTGCCAGAGAAAGAATGTAACTGCTGAGGTACTTTTAAAGAAAAAATTCTTACTGCCTCAGAAATACAAGTTACACTGTTCTGTGCATCTTAAATCTCATAATTGCATGACAGCAATAAAAATATAACTGAAGAGGAAAAAAGTGCAATGGGAACATCTTTAGTACCTACTTAGTAAACAAACCACTGACATTTCAGTTAAAAAGTAAATTATCATCCACGGCATCTGTGCTACAACAGAACATGGGATACACTCTTCACGGTGCATGAAAATCACTGGAGGAGTAGTAAATATTTTGAGAATTCTGGAGAGCTCAGGAGTACTTGCACCACTTCCTCTGGAGAACTTCCTGAGAAGTCCTGATACACTGAAATGTTACAATCAGGAATCTGGTCTTGCTTCAACTGATCTACATGATACCGAGAACTGCTAAAATGCCTGTTTGTAGGAGAGAAACCTGTTACAAATCGTCCTCAAAAAACAATACAACTCTCCATCATACAGGGGACTGCATGATGACTGCAACTGCTCATTCTAAGTCTGTTTCATGACAAGGTTCAACAGGTTAATTAAAATCACCACCTAAGTTGACAAACTCGCCTCACCTCCCAGTGAGCTACCACTAACATCATGTACCACCAAGAGGCCATTTAAGTAGCTACTGACTTTGCCCCTGATCACTTATCACCATCTGGCCAGGAGAGGGACTTTTGTAAGGAAAACAGTCTATTTGAATATGAAATTCAGCAATTTAGCATGAACTGAGCTGGAGGTGATTTACACCATCTTTTCTGACTTCATGCTGATATGGACTAAGAAGTTTCACTACCAGTAACTCCTTCAGTTGAGAGATGCTAAGATTTCAGAGAACAGTTGAGTCAGTGGGTTTGCCTTGAAACAGAACTAGGATCCTAAACCAAAATGGCTATTGACAGCCACGCCTCACTGCTGAGGCATGTGCAAGAACTGGCTGCACTTAGATTATTTTTTAAGTTGTGTGGGCACCCATACAGTGAACCTTTAGTTTTTAATTCATAGAGAAGCAGTCAGCAAAACCCAGTAGCATACAAGAGTACCAAGGAAACAGGAGGTTCCTGCATAGCATAGTATTATGTGGACTAGAGTAATTCTCATTTTCTCTGTAAGAACCAAGTACAGGATTTCATCTGACAGTCATTTTATGTTCAAGCCATACTTTTTCCTGGTGTCTGACAGTAACAAGTTCTCCTTTGCTCTAGGGAATAGAAACAAGGTTTGTTTTATTCTGCATATCATATGGAAAACACATAAGTATATTCCTTGGTTCAATTTTTACAAGAACCAACTCCTATGAAGTTCAAGAGTTCTTCCATTGCTTCTTGGTTTGAACAGTGTAAACAAATTCACACTGCAGAGATAATAGCACAAAGCAGCTTTTACTACTTAGAATGAAATTTCTCAGTATCACAGGAGAAAGACAAAACAAGCTGCTTAAACACATACTTAAGCCACCACCAGAGCCTTTCCATTTTGAGATGAAGCAACAGTTTCTAAGTCCACATACACTTAAATAAATGACATTTAATTACTGCTTTAAACCAGACTACAAAAATGAATGGAGCACTGTACTAGCCTTCTGCCAGCAACTGCAAGGTACAGTTCCGTAAGAACAACAACAACAAAGAGAATATCTGCTCATGTCACATTTAAAGCAATGCAACTTTCCTCAGTTTAGCAGAACTACACCCAGTTTGAGGTCTACTGAGAGGACAATCTAAAAATAGAACTTCTGATCTTCTGCTGCCCATCTTGTCCTACATCAGTGTATCATGTGTACGGACCAGTAGTCTCCTCCTACCTTATCCCATCCTTACCATTTTCTGTTAAATGTATTTTTTCTCTTTAGAACAGTTTTCAGAATGTAGGGTCTTCATTCCTTACCTTCTTATTAAATGACTTATTTGTTCTCCCCTCTCTAATTATGCAAGAACAATGGCAAGGCATGCCAGAGGCTGACACATACCCCAAGAGGTCTGGGATGGTGTCCAGAAAAATGACAGTCTAATTTCTCAGATTCTTCAGCTCCATCCGCTTCTCCTTCATCACTGGACAATCTGCTCGTGATATCTCCTCCCATTGAAGGCAGTGGCAGTTCTGGTACGTACCCACTGTGGTTTGAAGAACTGTTGCTGTTTATGCTATTTGCAGATGAAGGTCTAGAAGGAGAATGTACATTTAAATCATCAGCGTTCAAAGGCTCTACAAACCTTCCTGCTGGCATCAAGCATCAAAGCAAATGATGCCAGAAATGATCAGTGTAAAGATGGACAGTAAAAGACATCGAATAGCTGTCATTAGGTCTTGTCAGAATTCTATTGTGGGGTTGTCATCAAGTTAATGTTAGCAGAAGCACCCTTCTATTGCCTGAAATTTTAAATTCGTCATGAAGTTGGATTTCAGATCTTAACAGAGGCAAAGTATATTTAAAACACAAATAAAAATCAGGCATATAATATCTTACATTTAACCATTACTCTGCTACTTGATTAATCCCAAGGATCCAGTTATGAAATTATATTTCATACCAAAATCCTACTAAAATTAATGTACTAAATATAAGAGTGTTTAGCTGACACCCTCTACAGGTAGATCAGTGAGGGAAGTAACTGGGAGAACTCCTCACAGAGTGTAGGTTTTCTTTACCTTTGTCTAAAATGCAATAAAATGAAGTAGGAATGTCTTTGCACCACCACACCAGAGTGTGATGGTGCCTTGCCTTTCAAAAGTAGTTTGAAAACAGATTAGATTAGATTAGATTAGAAGTGGGGGTGGAAAAGGTTCTCAATTACAGTCTGTACAACCAAGACTCTGGTTGTATGGAGAGCTCTGAGGCTGGAGGAGATGTCCACACTGGGCAAAATCTGCAGATGATCTTCTTCCATCTCACGAATTCCCGCTCTCAGGACAGAGCAGGCCCCCAGCCTGTGGACAGGAGCCCTCTCCTGACCTGCACAGGGATTGCTCACGGATGGCACGAGCACAGGACTAACGCTGCAGCTGGAACGCGTGAGTGCTGCGCAGCCCCCGGAGGGCTCGGCTGAGCCCCCGCCGTGACCCCGGCGGGCTGTGCCATCCGCAGCAGCAGAGCCGCAGGCCTGCTGGCCCCCACAGAGGGGCAGCAAGGCTGCCGTGGCTGCTCTGAAACCCAACAGAGGCACTGCAGCAGAAACAGAAATGCAGGCTGTACAAACACAACATACGACTGCTAAAATCCTTCTCCTCGAGTACCACTACTTCTGTAATTTCTGCAGCTGACTCTCACGGAATTGCATTCCAGTTTTGCTGCTTTGACTGTAACACCTACTAAACCCCATTTCTACCTTTCTGTCTGTGCTCCTTTCTATGAAGGGCTGTGTAAGGTCACTGCTTTTACAAGAATTAGGCAGAGCACCAAGTCATCTGTGGCTATTCTTTCATTGTCTTTTCACTCAAACCCTGCAAGGCCCACCTCTGCCACTGTAGGAATAAAACTTCATTAGGGCTTGGTGGCCACACAGAAAACATTGGAAACAGCTGTCTCTGTAAGATCTGAGATAGCAAATACAAGAAATATCTCTTTGAAATAGGGACTATCGTAGTAAGAAAGTCCCAAAATGAGCACCCAATCCTGACCAAGGTTTCTGCCAGAGATGAATGATGAAAAAATATAAATATGAACAAAGCCAACTAGTTTAGCTCTATGCAATCCAGCCAAAATTAGTACCAAAAAATCCCACAAATAAAGAAAACATGGGAAGTTTTCCAGACGATAATTAGAATTCAGTAGCTCAAACACCTCACACTGTTTCTTGCAAAAGGATGCCTTCAGAAGTTTTCAGTGTCCTTTTGTCCTTTCTAAGAAAAATCTTCAAAACAAGGGAAGACATGCTATGGACAGTTTCATATCAATAGCTTTAAATCAACACTAAATTACACCTTTTTTTTTACAACAATTCCACTGATGCAATTGGCAAAGTATTTCTGGAGAAAACTTCTACATAAATGTGCAGAATTTTACCACTAATACCTACACTGATTCATGCAAATAGACTTTTACTCTCAATTGTGACCAAATGACTTGAATATAAACTTTCCTAATTATTACTGACAATTTTAGCCAAAAAATGCAGTTAGTTTGAGATTCTGAGCCAAAGGTGGACACTATTCCTTTCCTCATTCCCAGTCAGATCACAGGCTACCACGGACAGAGTCAGGTTAACATAAACTAGCAGAAATTCTTATATTAATATATTTTATGGTGCAATAGTCTAAAGAAGTATCAAATTCTTACAAAATGAGTTGCATGAAAGACTAAGAAATGTCTTACAGCACCTTCAGAATGCAACATTCCACACCGGAGAACTGCTTACCTTGGAAGTACAGAATTTGGTGGTCTAGATTTTGCAGGAGATGTTACTTTAGATTCTTGCCCAGAGTTCACTGAGGATCCTGACAGAGAGTCTTGTGCTGGTGTAGGCTGGCTCTGATAGCTTTCCCTTGCAGATGGTGGATGCTCTTTGTCTTTTGCAACTTCTTTTTCCCTGGATCGAGCTTTGTGTTCAGCTAGAAGGATGTCAAACTGTTTTTTACGGCCTGGAACTGCTCGTCGATGATTAAGTGAATGAGTCTAAAAATAGGGTGGTTAAAAAGCATTTGTGTGTGCATGACATTGTTTATGAGTCCTCTATACTTCTGATACACCACTACTCTAAAAGATAAAATCTACTTCAAGCAACCTCAGCCACAGTTATGGAAATAAAGCTGCTATTCCACATTATCTTTGATAATTTATAGTAATTCTTAAGAAATGCCAACATCAAGGCTAACATTACTTTTTGCAACAATTTTTATATAATAGAGACTATTGACTTACCTTTTCCAACACGGAAAATAGAATTCCAGTAATTTTTAGATATTAAGAAAATCATTGCAGCTTTTAACTTACAATGAAAAACTGATTTCATTGGATTGAAAACATGAATACATTTTAAAGCAAATTTAGCTGATCATCTTTACTGACAGGCAGCACATACACATACAAATGTTCATTAGAAATGTCTCACATTGCAGCTACTTTTTGACACTGGAGTTATTACTATCACAAGGGCAGCCTCCAAGTAATTTATTATACAAAAATATGGTAATTTTTTTTTACTAAAAACTGACTATACTTCAACATTGTTGCACAGATGAACCAAAAAAGGAGCATTTAAAATAATACTTGAGCTTCTAAATGAAACATTAATGCTTTTTGCATAATAAAATGACAAGAAAAAAATCTTTTTAGAAATATCAGTGGAATAATGCAGATGCTCTGATTCAAAGAAACAGAATTACACAAAAGAATTACCTGAAGACAGCGCCTGAATACCATACCCATTGTCTGTAAGACAGGAGCAGGTATGACCTCTCAAACTACTGTGGTAGGATTTAAACTATAACAAAGCATCTGATATGTTATCTTCTAAGAAAAATACCTTGCAGGTGAGCGATCTTGTGCAAGGTTTCTTTGTTTCAGGATCCAGTACTCCACAGTGTTTATTTGGGTCAAATTCTCTTTCTGTTTGATGGGAGAATGAGAAACAAGAAAAAAATAGATTATTACAGAAGTTTTAACCAGAGTATCTTACAATTTTTGCCAGTTAGAACTTAATCAGGCTCAACCTGAACCACTGATCCCAACCCCAGCATCCCATAACAGTGTATGTGCATCACTCATATGGTTGTGCATTTTTTTGTCCTTTCACGATTAAAACCATTTAGAGCAGGATTTCAGCCAAAGACTTCATGGAAATAAGTCTGCTTACAGTGGAGTGGCCCAAACAAAGGACCAAGCCAAACCCCTGTGACTTCAGTTCCCTCTCTAACTCTGGCTGCCTCCAAGGCCATGAAATACAGCATTTGCAGATCTGGCTCCTGAGCTGGGCTAAGACACAAATGGTATCACAAGTGCTTCAAACAACATTTCTCTGACATACTTAGAAACTTTAGAAAACAACTCATGGTTGATTACTGTTGGCATTTTAAAAATAAATTTTATCTAAATCTGCCCCCATAATCTTTATAAAAATAACATGTATGTTCGTTTTTATTTCCCTAAGTGAAGGGAGGGATGGAATCTAAAGTTTGCAGAGATTATGAAAAAAGGCATTTACATGAGTTCTACTTATGATTAACATTAAAAGGGCATTAATATTTAATATGCTGTATTTGCATATTTAATTTCATTAATATTTTAGTATTTCTAGATCACAGATAGCATCACCTCCTTTAGGTTATGTTAATATAATTTTAGGGTTTGCACTAAGAGATGTAACAAAACAATGGATATACACTTTTTATTTTATGCCATCAAAACCCTCTACCATTACCTTCATACACCTTGAAAAATTATGGTATAATTGGCAGACTGTTTGGTTTTGTTTGATAAGGGAATATAAACTATTTGCCAAATCCTATTTTAACTATACAGTGATGGTACATTCAGATATAATAAACATCCTGTACTCAAATACAACATTTAATCAGAGGATTTAAAAATTCTTCATAAACAAACAAATGGGAGCTAAGAGGAAGACAGTGATTCACAGCTGTGTTACAATGTTATGACAGCATCACAGCAAGTAGAACAGCTGGAAGAAGAAAAGTAAGGACAAGTAGCTTATGTTAGACAGCAACTGTCCTCCAGATTTCACCATTACTAGCAGTTTTATGTATTCTGCTATATAGACTTAAAATGCTTATGCAAACACTAAATGGTTATGTTATTAACCTATTAGCAGAGCCATACAAAAAAGTGAGCTTGGAAAAACCAGCTGGCACAGGTTTTTTGGTGAAATTTACAGAGGGACTAAAATATGTTAAAGGCAGTTGTAGTTCCTTTGGTATTTACAACAGAAACACAAAAGTAGCTGTGGATGACTCAATAGAATAACTATTTTTTTCTACTTAATAGATGAAAACACATGTTCATGAACTAAAGGAGTTAGTTACTCCTGGGATTTGAGTGTAAGATGTTCCTATTACAGTTTCCTGAATCAACCACCTAAAACCTTCAATGCAAATTAAAAAAACACACTAAAGAGACAACGTGGACTAATAAATATGCCTTCAAAAGAAAAGTCCTGAGGGCAATTATAAGGCTATGGAACATGTTCTGAAAGTCACCAAGCAAGGACTGTTTTGGACCAACAGGGAAACATCAAAAATCAAAAGTGCTCCAGATTGGTACTTGTCAGTAAGAGGCCAACCAGCTAAGACTTTCAGGACTGATAATAGCAAAGCCAGTTATTAAGAAAACATATACAGATAAAATCAACATAAGAAGTTATAAGAGGAAAGAGTGGAAGCCTCTGCCATTGACTGAACAACAAAATAACATGCTTTCCCTGAGAAACAGAAAATACTGAGCAAACAGGGAAACACTTCTAGCTGAGGCGTGTGGCTGTTCCAGAGAATCCATGAACATCTTAATTGCCAGCTACAGACGTGCCTGGTTTGGGCACCACACTGCCTGAAACTTACCACCTTCTTATCAATAACAAAATGCAGCTTCTAACTACTGTGTTAGGAAATGTGGAGTGTGGCAACCCCCAGGCCCCTGAGCAGTGGCACAGCTTGAGAAAGCTGTTTCTCTGGAATGGATTCCACGTCTTCACGATCAGTGGACAAAGTGAAGAGCATTTGTTATAACCTCACCTAGAGAAGAGCAAGAGTCAAAACTGAACTGTTACAAACCTCTGTTTGCAACACAACAGTTTTTCTTGGTGTAAGCTGGGCGTCTGCATTCTTTAACATCATCCCAAAGAGAACAAGAAGTAAGGAAGATTTAGGAAAAATGATAAATTTTTTGCCGTTTGCTTCTAGGAAACACCGATCCACTTATGCTGGGCAGCTACAGACTGTCTTTTGTGGTTCTGCAAGCTGTTTCCTCTCTCTCAACAAGGACAGTGCTCCTGAAAAGAGGGCAGGTTCATTCATCACCCAAACAACCACCAGCTCTCAGCAAAGAAAAAACCAAACTTCAATCACAGTCAGAGAAATGGTGTGAGAGAGAGTAGAGGTTGCTAAAAAGGGAAGGAAACAAACTGGCCAAATTTATTATGGAGCTTCAAAAATTAACATCTATACAGCTCCAGGGCAGTGGACTGAGGGAAACCTAAATCCCTTAGCTGCAGTTTCATCCTTTTCATGTGAAATGAATGAAATTATGGGATATCTCAAATAATCATCTCATTGACCTTCCAAGATCTTTTTCTCAGCCTTTGCACAGTCCTGTATAATAACGGAGAGGAATTCATCATAGTGACACACGATCTACAGGCAATTCATCTCCAGTGCTCTCAGGACTTCTACGATTTGCATCATTCCTAAATTACTGCATTGCTGCATCAATCCTTAAGGCAATGGAAGTAAGACTGAACAGATAACAAATCTGATCATGACAGAGGCGCTGTAAAAAAAGGTCTCCATTCTGTGCATTTGTTAACCATATAAAAGTAAACACATGCCTATCCAGGTGCTCGATCAGTCCTCTGCAGAGATCTCCACTATGTTCCCTAGCCTAGAAGAAACTGCAAGTCAGAGCTTAGAGAAAGAACAGTGCTAGAGTCACCTCCACAGACAAAGCCAGCAAGCTGAAGGAAGGCCCTACAGAACTGATTCTCCTTTATGAACACATTTCTGCAAGCACTTGTACAAAAATGTACAAGTATCACCTGCAGCCCTGCAGTGGTAAGTGGTGACATGAGGAAAACCACTAACAGCTTCAATTGCTCAAGGAGGAATTCTGAATTGATTAGCAAATTAGCTAAATTAAGCATCTAAACCATTATAGGAAATAATAGGTTAAAAGGAAGCAATATTCTAAATTAACTGTAAAACATAGAGAGTTTTTATTAGAATAATATATTGGATCTTAAAAAGTGAAACGTAAGGGTTAAAGCCTAATCTTAAGCTACTTTCTTGTAACATTTTTTCATTTTGTGAAAAGCTATAAATGAACAACAGTTCTGTTTTCCTATATGCCACCTTTAACTAGTTAAGAAAGCAATCAGTGTACTGAATCCTTTCAGGCAATGGCATTGTTCCATGCCCCACACAGCCCTAGCAAACACCTCACACTCGTCTGAAATCCAGCCAAGGTAGCAGTACCATAGGCTAACTGCCAAATTTGAGAAAATGAAAAAAATAAACCTGATATTCAGGCAAAAAATAGGACACACTCATTAACTGAAAATGAAAGCATTTATCTTGTACAACTTATACTGGTTCATAACTAGTGCACATTTAGAAATCATGTGAACTAACTTTGTGCCAAAGTGACGATCTAATGCAGATCATGCTGCCATTAGCAAAATTAGCCTTTCAGTACACACAAGAAGTTCCTGCCCGAGTCACAAAGTACTGCCAGCTGATGAATAGACCCTGCACAGCTTCTGCAGCCGTAAACTTGAGTCAGTTATTTTTGCTTTAAAAAAACCATAAAATAAAATCCCTCAAAACACTTTGTTTTCTTTCATTCAGAGCAAAAATCTGTTTTTAGCTTTTGGGGGCAAATTCTGTCCTCACTACCCAACAGCTGGCATGGGTCACCTCTGGGGAACTCCACAGAAAATAATTCTTCCTCCCAGTGGATGACAACGTTTCTAATGGAGCCTCTGCCCTCCCACAATGTGGCGTTCTGTGCTTTGGTGGCAGGTTTGGACAGGGACCTACATCCTCAAAACTACCCTGCCTAAGGCCATCCAGGGCATTTCCCATTTCATGTCATTTCCTCGACTCCACTGTCCTGTCTTCCTGAGAAAGATCAAGATTTCTTCATGCTAAAAACATTGCCACTCACGTGTGAATTGCAGGGGGAGATGGGTGAAGGGATATTATGACTTTTAACATTTCCCCAGCATTTCCTGTATCTCCTTAAGAATTTTCTCGTATCAAAAACAAAACCAAAAAAGATTCTTTAAAATATCATGACTTGGAGGATAAACCAATGTCTTAAACTTATTCAACTGTTCAACTGGATCACGACCGAACTAAAGTCACCCAACCAAGGCACATTTTCTTTTGTTGTAAACAGACCCAAATCCCGTAACGGCTTGAAGAAGTCTACTGCCTTTTTGTTTTCATGGATTTACTTCCTTAAAATTTTGTATTTGGCCTGTTGACCAGTACTTTCAAGCTAAACAGAATGTGTACTTTGAAAATACTTTACACATGCTAAGAGTGTGAAAGCTTTCATTCTCATACATGCAAACCGGCATCTTACAGCAAAAAAATCCAACCAAACCCAGCATTTTATTAGCTGCATTATGAGCTATAGAAGCATTAACAAAGGAAGACAGACTACTACAAAAGGTGAACTGCAACATCACTCACCTGAAAGTCTTTTGTAAGGCTTGTTACTGCTTTTAGTGCCATTTTGGTGTTTCTTGTCTATTGATGGAGCTACAATTCCTTTGCCGTTCAGAATCTTTTCTGGTGATGGTGGCACTGACTTGGATGTCAAACCAGATTTAACCAAAGCTGGAGCAGGTATGGTGGATGAAGAAGCTGAGGAGGAGGTGATGGTGGTAGTGGTTGCAGAATTCATTTTAACATTGGCACCATCTGCCTTTACTAGGTTAGGAATTTTCTCTAGACTGACTACTGGAACAGGAACGCTGCAAGATCAAAGAAAAATATTCAAGGGGTATTTTCTGTACCAGAGATTTATGGTTACTTAATCCTCTTCCACAGATACAAAAATTTTGATGCAAGTGACATTGTGTCTTAAGACATGGCTAAAATGAAATACTTGGTACCAGCATAGACTATTTTTGTTCAATCAGGTGTTTACAAAGCCAAGCATCTGTAAAGCCTGGCAGTGTAGATAATTATGAAAATGAACCTTTGTATTTTTTTTAAGATCCAATCCCCTACTAGTCATAAGCAAAATCAGTATTCAGTACTAAGCAAAACATACCCCTTACAAATACGGTCTCATGCCTTTAACACAAGCACATACCAGGTATGTGTATGCTGTACTAAATTCACCATGATAACAAAGCAGTTTGCTAATAATATTAATATTTTTAAACAAACATAAACATAATTTATTTGCTCAGACGTGTCTGAATGACATACAGATTCTGGAAACAAGGACAAAAGAGATTTTAAGCACAGAAATCTTAACAGCTGTCCCTTTAAAAGTATTAAAATCCTTGATGACTTGAGCATTACTACAGTGTATTTTAATAAAATCTTAGGGACTTAAAAATAAAAATTCTCAATATAATTATTAATTTAGTTGGCTCTTTTCAGAGTAAAGTTTGCAGTAACTAACTAACTTAACACCACTGCATATTTGTGACACTAACAAATGTTACCTTCTCAATTTGGCAGCAAAAAAGATTGAGAGAAATGATTTTCAGTAAGTTGCAACAGTATTTTAGCATTTCTGGGTTCTATCTGCATGAAGAAATATCCAATGATAGCTTTTTATCTATTCAACAGCTCCAAAACTGGATGTCTTGTGACTACCAATGAATATATAAATTATATACCCCTCTCTACTGAAACAAACCCAGATAAAAAATACTACATAATACATGTATGGTTAGAGACTTCCCCCCATTCACAACTCACACATAATTTCAGTCTTTTGTGTCTGAAAAATGGCACCTTTGCTGCACCTTTCTACAAAAGGAATGTTTAACAGGTGTGGAGTTTCCACAATCAGAAAAAGATGACTTTGAGATGGCATTCTCCATGGGACACACTTCGGAAACATCAAGCAGGGTCCAGAACAACTCAAGTCTTGACTTTCCTGGGCTCCTACAAACCTCTGTTTCTCTGTAGCTGCTGAAGATGATAAACCTTATTCTAAAGGTATTTTAGCACAGGAAAATGTACAAACTTTGATAGAAACAATAAGTATACACAACTACGAAGAAGATTTAGACACCAAGACATCTTCTGGAGCTGGAATTAAATTATGTAAAACTTCTATCTCCTGTGGTACCATAAACATAGCAGTCAGTCAGAATATAGATGCAGTAAAGTGTAGAGCACTGGCCAATAACTAAGCAAAAAATGTACCTTGCTCACAAAATCAGAACTGTGTTAAGTATTTCAATGAATGCAAACATGTAGCTACAAAAGGGAGGACTTGATCCTCTCCTTTTTTAAACTGCTCTGAATTTATTAAGTCAAATGGCAGGCAAAAATTGTAACAACTCTGCATAGGAATTATTTTGCTTTTGTCTTTAAACAGATGGCAATTACATTTTCTGAAAATAGGAGAATTTTACTCTACATTAAGTAGTTCTACTACATATAAACTATATAAAAACATATGAACTAATGTTCATGCCCAGTTTCTAAGATCAATCTTAATTCAAAATGCTGATATGCAGTGAAAAAATCAAGTGTATTATCTGGTCTAGTAGTGAAATATGGTTAATAAAAATGACCAGGATTTCTCTGTTTTGCAGTGTTCAGAATCTCAAATCCTAGGGCACATATGGATGGATCACTGTGATAATGAAAAATGCCCAGGGGAGGGAACCTTTTTGCTTCATTTTGTTACAGATCAACAAGTCAACCTTCATTATGCATTTCTTTATAGTGTAGAAGAAAATAGAAAAATACTCCAGTATTTGTGGACACACACATTCTATAGGATTCCTGGCACTCTATAGTAAAATTATTTATGATTTCAGAAGCTACAGATGATAATTTCTCTGTCTCTTTTACTGCATTCAGCAGTGATGATCTCTAGTTTAATCTTAGCATAAAACCTAAAGATGAACTTACAACCAAATGGCAAATGGGAAGGTGCACAGGACCAGTGACTATAGTCAACTACTGAGGTCTAAAAAAGTAAATAAATCACAAATGTTTATATTTATATTTGATGGATAGAAAGAATTCTTTTCCCAAACAGAGTTTTTCGAGTAAAAATTGAGGATTTATTTTAAAAGTTTGTTAGAAAAGTAAAAATCAGGTTTTTAGTCTCATTTACTATATTTTAAAAGGTATTTCTGAACAAAAAGCTTGTTAAGATGTTTTTAAAGACAGCTGTTGAAAGGGACAATTAGAAAAACAGCATGCAATAAACACAAAAAGTGAGGAAAAAATCTGTATTCACTACAGACAAGTTTACTTTTTTTGACGTAAGAAACTCTAGTAAGAATAGCAGTATCTACCTAAAAGACAATAAAACAGTTACCACCAAAGCAAACATGTCAGAAACATTCATTATTTGTTCTGTACTAAGAAGGAAATAGGATACCTCCCTCCAGTCAGATAAAAAT
Source organism: Gymnorhina tibicen (assembly GCA_013399875.1). NCBI lineage: Eukaryota > Metazoa > Chordata > Aves > Passeriformes > Artamidae > Gymnorhina > Gymnorhina tibicen. Next base: position 3,041,052 of record VXAZ01001116.1, on the reverse strand, counting down.
GCTTTTTGATTCTTTCAGTAAGCAAAGTGCCAGCCGAAAAATAATGATGGGGTTTTTTTCTTTTTACATAAGGGAATCTGCATAATGTGGCCATGGGTTCCAAAAGAGTTGGAGAGATACTGGGTCTCAGCATATTAATTTCTAATTGAATCTTGGAATCTTAGAGAAGCTAGCTGAGTGCTGCTCTTGCATCCATGCTGAAAACCCAAACCAAAGTGTCTTGGAAGAAATAATGGAAAAGCTAATGAAAATAAAAACTGATAAACAGTAAGTTGACATGGTTTTGCTGAGAATCAGATCCTGGCAAAGAAATATGGTTTCACTTTTCGATAATGTGACCCGTTTAGCTGACAAACATAACTATGAAAATGTTCCAATTTTTGAAAGGCATTATAAAACGCAAATAAGAACAATTTAAATGCAAATGTTAAACAACATGAAATTCAAACCTAGTTTTTCTGAGATTTATGATTCATTAAGGGTGTTTTACTAGGGGCATTTTTAGCCATCATTACCAAGTTGACATGACCGAAAACTCCAGTGGACTTGAGAAATAAAGATAAGATTACTGGTGATAACATTTGCTGATGGAATCAGGATTGAGTGGAACTAAATAATGAAGAGACGAAGTTATAAAAAGCAGTAAGGAGTATTTGGTAAAGTTCATTAACTCAAAGAGACATTTTAATACAACTGAATGTAAAGTTACACATGAAATAACGAGCTGTTCAGTCTGCAGTGAAATACAGGGAAACAACACACTGGAAAACAGTGACAAAAATATTTAGTGGTCACAGTGAATAAGCAACATGAGGTTTTATTGTATTGTTGTGCTTATATCAAAAAAGGGATATGGCAAATAAGAAATACTTTTCATACATCCCTGTTTATACTGATATTGGAATATGGCTTCCAGTGTTGCTGACCAGCAGTGCAATACCGATGTTGATGAATTAGAAGGGCACCAGAAAAAGGCTCAAAAATGAGGGCTACACAAAGTGCATGATCACGACAGGCTTTAGAAACTCATTCTCTTTCAAATAAGGTAACATTTCCTTCTGTTTTCTCATGCTTTGTCAGGCAGTTGGACTAGATGGTCATTGTAGGTCCCTCCCAGCAAGCAAGAAAAATAATTGTAGTATGTCACAACACTTCTCATACCTGCAGCTCCTTTTACTTCTGTTTTCCTTTCTCCTGGCCTTTAAAAATCATTTCTCCTTCCTGTTATGTAATTTTGCTGGGTTTATGGTTTCATAATTTGTAATTATATTAATTCTAAAAGCTCAGCCACCCGTTCAACTCTTCAAATTTGTGAGAAAAGAAATTCACAAACATTGAAAAACATAAAACATTGCTCTGTTCTGCATTGCTGGGATTGACTTTACAATGTACGAAGTGTTTGTGATTTAATGTTAGATTATACGGTCCAAGTTAACTTTGCTGAGTTTTGCTTCCATGCTGCAATAGGAATATCCTTAAATCATTACTACCTTCACTTTCTAAGCCTCAATATGAACAATGGCATTTCCTAACACAAAGAAATAAAGACCAAGAGATGATTAAAAAAATACTTTGAATAGTGACATTATAAATTTTAAAGGACTACCCACAGGTATACCTTTGGGATCCTTTTTCTGTTTACAGAAAGAGTCAGTTTTCTCTGTGTTGATGAAAACCACATCATTTCCATCTCATTTTTTTCATTTTCAGAACTTCCGGCAGGCTAAACTTTGTGGAGGGAGGCCAAGGAGACCTGCTTCATCTGGTATCTCAGGGCTAGCTCACTTCAACACTTTACCCCAATTTATACTGCCTTAGGATCATGGATAGGTGGAAATGAACATCCTGTAGCATCACAGCACCTAAATCCTCCATGGCAGCACCCAGAAGCTGTGCTGGGGCACAACAAGCAAAGCGGGATCCTTTGGGCAGATCAGCAATGAGGAAGAGAGCTCCTGGCTGCAGGAATGCCTTTTATAAAGGGTAAGCATCTGAGTTATGTTTACTAATTATGATCACTTGTTCATTATTATTGTTATTACTACCAATTCTTTGCCTTTTTCTCCCCATTTTCTACCCTTCTGCTATACCTCTGCTACACCCTGACTGCAAACTGCAGAAAATGATGGTTTGCATTTATCTTGTGCACAGTGCAGTGGTGCTCCAGCTCTGCTCCTTCTCTAAGCACTGCTGTATTAATAGCAACGATGGTAGAGATACAGGGGAAAAAAATCAGAACCGACAGATATTTCTGAATGATGTATTCACAATAATACTTTATATTCCAACTACAAGAAGGGAAATATTAAAACAGCAGCTAAAAAATGAAACAGTTCCAGATCTCTTTCATCTGATCATCCCAATCATGATTTTTAAAGCATTAGCCATGGAGCAACCTGAATGTCTGTAGCACATCTTAGAGCAACACAGGACATGAACAAGAGAGAGAGCTACTTGGTCAATGGGTAAGATGGTGCCTCAACCAAAACTATAACAAATCTAACAACAGAAGTTGGATCTACATGAAGGCAGGCACAGCAACAGATAGATCTACTGGGCTTTGCTGTTGCAGAGGCCTTTCCCAAAATTCTAATTGTAACAACTAAAATTTAAAGGAGATGCTGTCCAAAAGAATCAGACAAGCCTAACAAAGGTTGTTCCAGCTCTGAAAAGCAATCATTAAAGTGATATAATTCCTGAAATAACCTAACTTGACAACTATCTGGAAGAACCTATGTCAAATAAATGCTTGGTATGAGATTACAATGTAACAGACAAAAGCATTGAAGAACTGGAAGCTTCTGAGGATGATAAACCATAACACACCTGGATACACCATGAATCCTATTTGCATTTTTGAGACAAATGTTTCTGTGTCAATTGAGTATTTCTTTCTAAAAGATAAGACAAAAAATTCTATGGCTTGTACAGGCAGCTGAACGGAAGACAGAATCTTAAAAAATAATAAATTTTATGAATAATTTCACCTTAAATCAGATCTGCTGAATATTTGCTAGATTCTAAATATTATAATCCTCTAATGAAATTGGAACAAACACTTTCTTCTGTAACAGCTGTCAGCTCTCTAGAACCTGTGATGATTATCAGACAGATTTTATTCTTTAACAAACCATGTAATCCAAGACACTTAACACTATATTTTGCAAGACAATTTCATTGATCTTCACTTCAGACTGTTTGTGATTTGCTATGTGGTAATTACAGTATCTTTAACTAATATATGCCTCATTCTTCCCCAAAACCAAAACAAAACTGCAGTACGATCTCCCAGCAGGGCTGCAAGAATTAGGCAATTCTTGGGTACAACTACTGTCATATTCATTGCCAAACAATCAACAGAGCAATCCAACACTTTTAAATGGTTAAATCTACCTTGTTAATCATCAGTAAATATTTAGGATGTTCCCAATAAAGGGAAAAGGGATTGGTGGAAATGCTCAGTTATTTTGTTCCCTTCCAGCTTTTACTGACTGTCAGAATGCCATCTGTTGCCAGAACGGAAGATATTGTTTATAGATTCAGTTAGTCTGCTAAAATGTGGATATGTAAGTTGCTGTCTGTAACAGGATGAGAAATAGGTTTATAGTCAATACTGTTAATACTCTGAAGTCCTTTCTGATTTTCTTTTAATTAGACTTATAAAAGAATCCTCTCTTGTATAAAACTCCCCTCCAACATTCAGAAGAAAAAGTCACTATTCAGTCAATAATATTTCGTTTCAAGTAGTAAATGAGACATTTACACACAGATGAGACAGAGGCTATTCTGCTGTTCTAGTTAACGTGTGAGTGCATAGTCTAAACAATCAGATTTTCTATTTTCAGAATTTTATACCATAATTGCCCACAATGCTCATCATGCTTAAAAAGATGGTGGGTTCAGATTTATAGGAAGAATATATTTTGATTGAGTTTGTTCCAGTGCAAGGTAAATTCTACAGCTAGGCAGAAGCTTCTGTCTTTGAAATCATGCCAACTTGTGCACATTTCAGGCAGAGAGCACAGGCTATTCCTTTAACATAAATTTGAGTTTATTCTTTGTCTCATGAGCGAATGGTTTGCACTAAAGGGTTTACTGTTTTAAGGCAGTTGTGTCCAGAAACGCTACCTAAAATCATGACCTTATGCTAGATATTACATATAAAAGGGAGGGATATTTATAAAGTAAGTAGATAAATCTTAAGAAAAAGGAAGTCTCACTATCTCAAATTTACAGACAGAGAACTGAAGCTGAAGAGACCAAGGCATAACAGAACCAGGAACTGAACCGAGATCTCAAGTCACCAACCTAATGGCCTAATCACAAATCATCTTTCCTGTAGATAATAAAGACAAAACAGTTTCTTAAGGGATAAAATAGTGACCCAGTTCTGCTGTCATTTATATTTTTGCAACTCTGCTGCTATCATCACAGTCACGGGAGGATGGGCATGGCAGTCTCGAAGCCTGTATGTGTATATATATCACAGTACATGATGTAAGACACCCCCAAAATAGTGATTTTTGCAGCCAGAATTTTCTTGTCATCTTATAAGGCACCAAACATTATCAAAATACAGAATGAACTCCAACAGCAGCTGCTGTTGAAGATAATTGACTATAACCAGTAAGTTTTCATGAACATCAGTTAAGCCAGTATTACGAACTCCGCAAGAATTATCCTGTTAAACTGTTTAAAAGCATCTGTTCTAAGGGCTGATAGTGTAATGGAAGATGGACCTTAAAGATAGCAAACTGGGTCAATACCTCACTTGCTATATGCATCTTACAGAAACACATTTGATGGAACATTGAAAAAGTAATCCAGTCCTTCTTGCTCTTCCTATATATAATTTTTTTCATTTAAAAATATCCCAGTGTCCTCCCTTAGAAATACAGAGGCTTAAACTGTAAACTCAGGTAAAATGAGAATATGGATTTTTTTGAAGATTGTGTTATATACACAGAGATACTTTGAACACCAACATCTTTGGTAACTATTATTTTGGTACTTACCATGGTTTATCCCGTGACACTTTTGAAGGAAAGACTGTGTGCTGTTTGCTACTGGAGGTAAGTAGATTGTCTTTGGGCGTTTTGAATGGCTTTGAGTTGCTGCTGACAGGGTTATGGCCGCTGATACAGGATTTCGGTTTCATCTGTACTAGGGATGTCCTGGAATTACAGGCTGGAGAAGCTGGAGAAGGGGAAGGTTTACACATTGAACCGTGTCTTCGTTCTGTAACAGAAAAGGAATGAATTTTACAACATGTCATAGGCTAAAATTAAAAATGCAAGTCGAGAAAGAGGAAATTGTTCTTCTCTATGCTAGTTACAATGATTTTCATCACTCCAAAGAACACCAGTTCATTACTGTTGTGAACGTAATCAAGCCAAATGATAATTAGAGAAAATCAGCTCCATGAAGTACTCTGAAAAAAATGTAAAAAATAGTAAAATAAATGGCAATAATCTACCAGAAAATCTGTGTGAGGTGCACTTGGTGTCCCAGCTCTTTCACACCAAGAAGAAAGGAGAGTATGTAACAGCTAAGACGACTCAGTGAAATGCTCTGTGACAGACATGAGATTGCTCCTATAATAGTTTATAATGAATTCATGTGACCTGGTTATTGGGCAGTTTACTTTATTACTATCTTGTTTCAATTTTAATGAGGAACTATAAGGAAAACAACAGGAAGACTGAAAAGTAGCAAAAGGTTTACTGCTCCCAGCCCTTCCAGAGAGGCGGGCTTGACTTGGTTATCTCCAAGCACCATTCAAGGTAAAAGTTGGTTTTTTTTCCACACAGAGCAAATGGCACTTGCAAAAAAATCCAGGAAGTTTATGTCTCAGTAACAAACGTGGCATCTGGAGGTCAGCGCTGCTCACGCTCGCACCAGAGACCTCTCAAGCACTGCAAAAAAAAGCAAGGCCTGGGTGACCCCACACAAGACAGACAGGCCTCAGTGAAATTGTTTTGGTTTGGTTGTTATTAGTACTTTTTAAAATATAAATGTCCTATCCCTCATATTGTTAAGTAAAAAGACTGTTTCAGCTACTCTTTACAAATCATATCTTTCTCCAGGGTAGAAGTGCCAGTGCTTGGCCAGCCGGCTGCATCAGTGTGCAGCAAGCAACAGGTCTGTGCTGTGAACTTCAGCATGACTACAAAATACTACCAGAGACAGGAGCTGATTTTTGCTGTAAGATTTTTGAGGGGTGTTACAGATCTTGAACAGTCCTGTCAGCCCCATTTGTGAAGCACCCTTTCCCCAGCCCGCTGACCCCACAGCGAGCCAGCCCCGGTGCTCCCTAGCCAAAGCAGCAGTGGGCGGCACGGACAGGCTGGGGGAAGAGGAATTTTCCAGTCAGCAGGGCCTGGCTCATTGGCACTGACTCCAGTTTGCCAGTGCCCGAATACCAAGAGCCTCCACAGCAGGGATCAGCCAGGTACCACCACAACCAACACAGTAACCAAATGTAGCAAGAGGAATGCAATCATAGACCAGGAACTTAGGACAAGCTGGAGTTTCTCCTTTAACATCCAGCAATTTTTCCTTGCCTAAAGCCTTCAGCACTTGAAGAATCCAAGTGGGTGCTACTCTTTGAGCTTGAACAGCATCACCCAGTCAGCCAAGAGCAGGTTAAGGAAGCACCAGTGACCTGCTAATATATGGGAAGGTTTCGTATTTGCATCATCAGCCCTGCACTTGCTAGTTTGATATTTCAAGGACAACTAAGAAAAGTTTTCCCACAGAGAATTAAAACATGACAATTTTTCTGGTATCCTCACAAGTAAAAACTTGCCAGTAGCAGAAGGATTCATCCATGATTAACTTGCAATAGGCAAATACCTCAAGAACAAAGAGAAATGCTTAAAAAAAAGAATATTCCAAACTGTTTCTATTAGATCTCCAGTGACTAAATAGAGACATTTTCTATTTAAGATCAAGCATTTCCATATCTTCACATTCACAGCTTTAATTACTAATGCTGAAATTCCCTCCATATTCTCCTGCAACTGATGAACAAAACAGTCTTAATTTTTTTTCAAATACAGAAGTATCTCTCCTCACTCCCAAAGTGTCCCCTATCATTTGCCAGTTTTCACCCCACCACACACTTCAGTGTGCAGGCTCTGCCTTTAAAAGTCCTTTGCAGGATGCATTCATTTCACCTCATAATTGTGCTAACACCTGTGTAAGCTACACATCTGGTTCTGAAATGCACAGTTCCATTCACAGACTATTTATGTTATTAAATAATAGTTATTGTTTCAAGATTTACCAACCTTCTCAGCAACTATTTAATCAATTTTAAGTAGGCTAATCAAAATTTGCAACTTTTCCATTAATTACTTGAGGACTGATGAAAAGGAACTGCTATGCAACCAACAAAATCAAGCCGTACATAAAGTAAAACTTGGGAGAAAACATGATTTCCACATACATATTATACAAACTTAGGATTAATTACTCCAATTTTCACCACAGCTACTGGTTTTCTCAAGCCTGACTGTCTTCTAGCAAACTGTGTCATCGATATCAGCCCTATGGATATGTTTGAAAATGAAATATATTACTCTGTTATTAAAATTCATCTTCTGGAAAGACAAACATTCAAGATACCAATTATCTAAATTTATATTTTAAAGTCATCTAAGAATCACATGGCATAGCAAGTTACTTTCTAACAGTCTTTTTGTACTAGATTTTTAGTCAAGCTGAATGTTTGGTGCTTTTCCCTAGACAACTTTCTCAATTTATTAGCTCCCAAGAGCAAACCAGTACATTAACCTTGGATTTTTTACTGTAACATAGAATACTCTAACACAGAATAAGGTGGAACAGGCACTGTTGTAATATGATAATACAATAAAGTGCATCCCACTACTTTAAGCAGATGTTTACTTAAAAGATAGGGAACAAAAAAATTACTTATTTTAGCTGGTGTGTCAGATTGGTGGTCATTCTTGTGATCAGAACCAACTGCTATAATTTGGATTTTCTTTTACCTCCCCTCTTCCCCCAAAACATGGCTACAGAAAGTCTTCCACCTTTTAGACAGACTCTAATACACATTTGAGTATCATCAGCGTTACTCAGCTTTTCTTCAAATTTCTTGGAATGGAAATGGAAACTGTGACCTCTGTAAAGTCACACAGGCGAAGGAACGTAAATAACCAGTGCCACACAACCATAGGTGTTCTCAGACACTGCTTGGACAAGTAAAATCTGCACATTTCCTCACAAAAGTTAATGTCACTTCCATGTCAGCAGAAGAAGATGGCAGCAACACCTTGCAGGTGTGGCACAGTGGAGAGCTGGAAGAGTAGTTCCCTCCAAAGGGGCAGAAACTCCCTGTTTGAGCTGGGCAAGAACGGTTGCAAGAGGCTGTATTTGACAAAGGTGTGAATTCTCAGATAAATCTTCACGGTGAGGGCATAAATTGTAACTAAATATTAGTATATTCCTTCTCAAGAACTACCAAGTTGCCTCTCACTTCTTCATTCCTTACAGTGTACGTGGTAGTGAATGACCCTTAGACACTGGTAATACGTTTCAGGGAATGGGAATATATGACAAAAGAAGGCGGCCATCAGCTGTCAGAATCAACTGCTTAAACCAGGGTGGTGGTGGCTCCTCTATCAAATTGACTTGTGCTCACATCTGTTTTAAAAATTTCTTACTAATTTGTCTGTTCCTATTTTACATAAATTCAAGAAATGACACACAAATGTGCTATTATACAGCCTATGCAATAAATTAATGTGCAAATAAAAGACATTTGCACATCAAATAGTTGTTATAAAACTAAATATTCACATACTAACATATCCAGGAGATAATCAGCTATCTGTGTAAGTTTCTACGCGCATTTGCAGTTCATATGTAGACAGATTAGATCTAGTTGAGCAGGTGAACTTGTATTCACAGAACTGTGGACATGGCTGTCCCTGTTCACTCACAAACACCAGTGACACAGTCAGTGGACACGGATGAAACTAAAGAAGAATGAAATTTTTTGCCCCTAGAAATGACAAAACACTGCAAGGCAACTAGAGAACCAGTTATCATCACTGATAAGATACTAACCTAAATTCTGCACACTTTTCAGCAATGCTATGAATGTGTGCTCCAGCTTAGAAGATAATTTTTCTGATTCCTTTAAATACTTCCAAATGGATGCTTACATTCCCCATTAATAACAACACATATTCTGTTTTGTTTCTAAATACCAGGTGCTGTCAAATCCAAGAGCACAGGAGCACAATCAAAGTTACAGCCCTCTTTACCACATTGTTCCTTCTGCAACCTCTCAGCTATCTCAGCACAGCCACTGCAAGCAAGCGACAAGCAACATGTGACTTCTGCTGTCAAACAGTTAATGTACTGATGGCATTAATCTCGGAGGAAAGTTTAACAGTCTCACTGAATTACTTCACTTTCTATAGAACCAATTTCAGATCAATATCTATTATTTTTTCCATTTAGTGGCAAGAGTCTAAAATCCCAGTGCTACATTCTAAGGCGCACTGCAAACTCTGCATCAGTGGCATTGCAAATGATCTTAAACTATTCCAGGAGATTCTCCATGTCCTATGGAAACATGGATATAGTCCAACCTTCTCAGCCAAATCTGAATTGTTTGTAGATGTGAAGTACTTATGTTGTTGGAGACCTAACAGTCCCTGAATCTCCAGAGCTTCTCTCCTATGCCCTTGTACTCCATTTTTAATCCTCCTTCCTGCATCCTGCACAATGCAATCCCCTACCTTTCCCCAAATCTCTGCTACAGCTGCCAAAGTCCTCCAGGTCTGCCTTTAAATCTGTAATTCCACTGGATCCTCTCTGATGGGTCACCAGGGAATACTAGCAGCTGTTTTGCAGGAAACGCCACATCTCCTTCTAATCATAAGCAAAAAACACAAAGCAATAGAGGGGCAACGTGAGCTCCAGAGCCACAAGCACAGCGTGTGGGAAAATGAGGCAAAACAACATTCTGAGTAGAAAGTCTCTTTTCTAATTTTTGCCTCGACTCTTTCACACAAGATCAAGCACTCGCTTAGCTCACGGCAAACCTTACAATGACACTACAGCAAATATGTTGCCAGTAAAATATGTCGAACATAGTAGTTTTCTACCAAAAAAGATCTTTATGTGATCCTGAAACTGCAGATATCTCTAATTTGGACTAGAAACAAAAACCCATTTCTTAGTATATCCCACCTACATCCACATTCTCACCCAACATGTGCTACTCAAAATTGATCAAATCAAGTGAACGGTTTTTGCCCATAGTTAGTGTCTGCTCCATCATTATGACAGACAATCGTGGAGGAAGAAAGTAATTATATAGTTTGAGCATAGAGAAAGATATGTCTTTCATCTTCCAGTGCTTTTTTTTTTCAGATAGTTGAAACAAAACACGAAAAAAACACCTTAATGTTGTCTGAAGACAGACACAAGCTTTGTCAGCACGAGTCATTTTGAAACATTACTCTTGTTCAACATGATCTAACTTCCTGCATACAAGAGGCCTAAAGCAAAAGTCAATTTTAGGTTGACCCATGAATAACTCAGAGACCCTGTGTAATGGATTACAGCTTGGTATTATACTTGGTAAAAACAAACAAAATATAATTGTTAAAACTCAGAAAGGTAAGAAAGTTATTTGCTGCTAGTAAACATTTCTAGAATACTAAAACTCCTTTTTAAGCTTGTATTCATCACAACACTTGAGTTCACAGCCCTTTTACTTAAAATAGCATAAAGTAACTGATCCAACTGCCCTTAACACAATATGAATACTGTTACTCCCCATTTACAATATTTAAGCAGATGGTAATGAAATTAGTATCTCATAGTCTTGTTGATGAAGATGTTACTCCTGGTAACTCATACACTGCCCTATGCACAAATAACAGTTTTTCTATTTACATTATATCCTGAAGTGCTTTGTTGCACAGCCCTTAACTGTGCAAAGTTGAGCAATGTTTACTTAAAATTTCAATAAACAGTAAATGAAACCTACCACCTTGTACTGATCGCAGTTCAAAGTTTGCAAATGTACTTGGCATTAATCCTAATAAAACCAAAATAGAAAAAAACCTACACATGCCCGAAAAGCAACAGCCAGCAACCAGAAAATGAACAACATAGACTCTTGCAGAAATGTGTCATCTTGCAGGAACTGGCAGCTGGTTCATAACAAGAATTCATAAACACCTTGTAAGCACTTTCATTTTGCAGCCACAGTCTGAAAAAACACTAGCAAAACCCGGTACATGAGGTTAAACAAAAACAAAATTGGATTTGATGTTAGCAAACTACAGCATAATGTTGCTAGATTGAAGGATAACTTTACCAGCTTTTTAAACAAAACACTATTCCAAGTCCAGCTGAAAAAGTTTGGAAATAATATCCGCAAACCGTTCCACCCTTCTTGCACTGCGCACTGGAAAGGAAACAGCACAGTCGGTTTCATTTTGATACTTCTTGTAAACTGACAAAGGAAATAAACTGCCAGCTCCAACCCCCGGACTGATCCGCTGCATAAAACACTGCTCAACAATCACAAGCTTCATTCCAGGTCAAATGACATAATTGGGAAATTATCAAGTGCTAAAATAACCACCGTTCTGCTGGTGTTTATTTACAAGAAACACAAGCTTCGCTTTCTGACAGAAACCCACTAAAACGATTCTCCATTTCACAAAGTCTACAAGTGAGTAGGATCAGCAAAATTATGCAAAACATCCTGCTAGAAGAAGAAATGTAAACTGAGCCACTTACAGAGAGAAGCAGGCTGCCAACTTAATCTGATTCTACGACGACTGTAAACATGTACTTTTGGAACGTGAAGCGATTCACATTGCCACAGATGCCGTCAGAGAAACACAGCAACGTGATTAGGTATTCTGCACACGGGGAAAAATCCGGCAGATGACCTGCCGCAGCAAATACCAGATCAGTGCTCGCACACACCAACTGTTTTGACTACAGGCACTTGTTAAGCACCAAGTTTCGGTCCTACCAGTTGGACACCAGAACTGAAACCATGCCAAGAACAACACGAGCTGAAAACGGCTGCAGGGTTTTTTTTTCCTCTCTCTTTTTTTTTTTTTTGTAATTGTTGATACGACTCAAGTAACTGCAGAAATGAACCAAGTGCAAAATTAAAAGCAGCAAAACCCGCAAGTGTATATTTAGAGGAAGACACTGAATTTTTACTTCCTTGATCCAGGAAAGAAGGGGAGTGTTTGTGTATAACACAGTAGGATGAACCTGGTATTTTCCTGGAAATTTTTTTATTTATGGGATAACCTGGCATTTGTCGGGGTAATTGTAAAATGCATGAGAAATAATCTCTAGAATATCACTACTTTACACTTATGTGGCCAAACATCTTAAAAATGGCAACATTTCATAAAGAGCCACACACAAGCATTTCCCAGAACACTTTCATTCCTCCTGAGTAAAAAGCATGAAAAGAAAGAAGGGTCAAATGGAACCCCAGCACGTCAAAAAATGCTTCAAATAGTGCAATTAATTATCCTAAATGTAAACTGAAGCTTCTGGGTACTTGCCTGCTTCTTTTACAAGGATTTTGAGATATAAATATAAAGCTCCAAGGTATCACTGAAGTATCAGAGAGACAGGAAAACAATAGAAGTGTGAATACCCTGCCCTGGTGACAATGTCAGTCTTCACATCATTGAGCAGGAAGACCTAGATTTAACTGTAGTGTCAAGGCCTGTTTCTGCAGCTATAAAAGAGGATATTAATGATTTAGGGTATTAACTTGATTAAAAAAGGAATTGAAGACTTAAGTAGGAATTCATCACTCCTGTAATGACACAATTCCACACGTGTAACCAGCATTTGCCACCTGACACACTGCTACTGCAGAAAAAATGACAACTTTCAACTCTAAGTCATACATATTTCTCAGCTCAGCAAGGCCAAAAATCCCCAGGCAAAAAAAAAAATAACAGAGCAAGTGAATCCCGGCTACACACTTTTTTGAGTGACAGCCTACCAATGAAAAGCAAGGAAAGCTTGCTTATGCACAGAAATTTCATGTTCTGCTGGAGGCGATGCTCAGGTAAGTCCAACGTGAAACGAGAGTTCGAGCTAAATAGCACCTCAAACCTTGTGTCCAGTGCTTACACCACAAGGACAGCCCTCACCGTCCTTTTGCATCGGCATCCTATTGCCTCTGACCCGCACTCCCACCACTTTCGTACTCAGAGGATGGAAATGTATTATCAGCCCTAAACTTAGGTCAGACACATCAGGTGAAATGCTAAAATATTTCCAGCAATCAAGCCACGGTACTCTCAAAGGTAAATACTGCCAACAAATCAGAATTTTGTGGGTGATTTTATATGTGAAGAGAAATCTTTTATTTTGCTAAATGTACAAATTTACCAACAACTCACCTATTCACTTATTCGAAGACCCAACTTAAATAATTACACTCCAGATTGTTGCAAAATAGAGAAAAACTGAGTATTTTCAATTCAAGGTCATCTAATGACACATATTTTTATTTATTTACTTATACTTATCAGGTAAAATATTTCACTGTATCTCTAATTCCATCTTTAATTATACTTATGTAACAATAACAAGAAAAAGGTAATTTATGTACATTATTGTTTTAAGAACTAATTGTTTCCCCTCATCTATCATAAACCAGAAAAGTGATACTTCTTTAATGCTTTACTTAATCCAAAAATATATAATGGCATTTCTTTTTACAGATAAGAAAAGGTAAGCCATCAAAGAGTGAGATGGGACTACTGAGGCGGTTTGGAAAAAACCCAATGCTGTACTATGACTCCAAGAAAACAGGCTATCCTTTTTAGGTGACACGTTCTTAATCCAGCTTTGTGCAAAACAGGACATCAGATTTTATTCAATATCAAGATCACATATCACTATCTCATTTTATCATTCCTTACAAGTAACTTATAGAGAAACAGTATAGCCCAGAATAATAGCTTTTCAGGACTTGCATATAATCTGTTGTTTAAACCTTCTGGCTTTTTCTGTTACTTAGGATCCAAAACCAGCACCTGGTGAATCCATGTATTTCTTAACAAGCTGTTTTCTAAGCACAGAAATAATGGAATTTTTTTCTAAAATTATGCAGGTTTGAATGCTAAATTGCTCCATTTCTGTTATCCCAAGCTTCTGTCTCCCAGCACCCTCATCGTTTCATCCTGTATCCACAGTCCTTTGTCCCTCTCCCCAAAGAGACAGGATAAGCTCTGTTTGGTCTGCAGGTAGACATGTGCCAGCTGTCAGTACAAGCTGCAAATGTGCTACTGCCACATGGAATACTCTTCTCTGGGCCACATTATTAAAGTGTCTCCTCACAGTTGCTGATTTTCACAAGACTGCTGAAACTTTGGATTTTTGAACCAAATTAGCAAAGAGCTAAAAATTCTCAGACAAAATAGATAATAATCACATAAGGTTTACTGCTATTATTATTTTTATTACTAGTAGCATTATTACAATAATTATAATCTTTTAAGAAATCCAAGCTAAAATCTATATATGATTTTTTTTTTTACTTGCTTTTCTGTGTTTGCAGCTCCTCATGAGTATTCCCAGGCATCAAATTTATTCCCTTGGAATATTCTGACATCTTCTTAAAATCCAGGTAACCATACAGATCTGCCCAACTAAGGACACTGTTTTGTTTTGGAAGCTGAATGAGCTTACATTTAAGTTTTAATTGGCTTTACAAAAGCAGCATAACTGTCAGTTCAGAGTATTTCCTCATTCCAGACATTTTAGATAAATCAGTCCACTCATCTTTCAGGCATGTTATTTGCCAGAGGTAAGAAAATCTATTATTTAGAATGCTGCATGAATAACCACAAGTGATAACCCCTTAATACACAGCCTCCAAAGCGAATGTGCAAAATAATTCCTGAAGAGGTCACCTGTTCATGTTTCCCTCATTACATACAATAGCTCTTACAAACAAGAAACCAAACTCTTAACCTTCTACAGAAAAAAACTTGAGACAACACTGAAAAACATACGCAAATACAAAAGTGGGTTTGTAGGGCATTTTTAATCTGTTCCTCTCCCTTTAAAAAACTCTTTAGTTCTATATTTACACACAGCTCTTTAGTTCTAAAGTTGGTTTTCACTTTAACTTGCATCATGTATGACTTCTAACTATGCAAACTAAAGAAACTCAGACCTAACTGCACATGAATGAAATAAATGAAAATCAACCTCTGAGAGTCCAAGGGACAACTGCTTCATATTCTGTCTCTGCGTGCATCTCTTGACCATTCATCACTGCAATGAACTTCTCATACTACAAATTACTTCTTTTAGATAAACTATTTCTTCATTCATAATTTAACAAATTTCCCATCATTGCTTGGAATGAGAGTTTTTTATGTCTACAATATTAAATGTCAGCTATACCTATATATATATATATACATATATATATATATATACACCTATATAAAAGATTTTTTCTCAGATAGGCACTTGTGAAGTTTTTTCAAGTTGACTTCCCAAGTTTGTTGAAGCATGGTCAGTGTTTCAGATGCTGTGTGAAGAAAGGTATTTTCCAAGGCCACACAGCCATTAGAGTGCAGATCTTAAATGAAGGCATTCCAACTTTATTCACCCACTGATCTCTGTTATAGATTAATGTTCCAGGAATGGCACAGGTGAAAGAGACAGGTGATTTCCAGTACAACTACCTACCAAGGTGCATGAACCGCTGTGACAGCACAGCTGTGTAATCCTGTTTTCTCTTCTC
This sequence comes from Gymnorhina tibicen, assembly GCA_013399875.1. Lineage (NCBI taxonomy): Eukaryota > Metazoa > Chordata > Aves > Passeriformes > Artamidae > Gymnorhina > Gymnorhina tibicen. Next base: position 3,025,244 of record VXAZ01001116.1, on the reverse strand, counting down.
CCACTTCCAGTGCCTTGAACAACCTGTCATCCAGTGTGGGTGGTTCCAACTTTCCATGCATCTCAGAACACACACACACCATATTTTAGAAAAACTTTTGGTAAAAAAAAAAGTAGGTGCTCACCAGCTGAAGATACAGGATATTTTTCCTACGTGGCATTCTAATTACTTTCTATAATTACTTCTATAAGCTCATTGGGGAAAAAAATCTCATTAAAATAAGGCATAGCTCAACTCAGAACAATTCTTGTGAGTTTTAACATGGACAGTAAGCAAACAAACCAAGATGATTAGAAGTCCAACTTGAAGCAAGTCCATACAAATGAACCAGTTTTACCTGAAGACATTTAACTATTATAAATGCAACAGAATGTCTCTGAGAAGAAGCATGCAATGATTGTCCTTCCAAGGTATTGAATGTTTCATGTGTGTCAGTCATTTTTAGTTTAAACCACAAGAGTCAACTGGAGCATAGGTAAAACATTAGGATGATTATTTCCTACCAGAACTTAGCTGGCTTTATATAGTGCTAGAACCTGGTTTCATCCATGCTCGGTGTAACATTTCACTTCAGGTGGGAAGAATCAGTAGGACATATGTTTGTCAAGAGATAACACTAACTCTTGGTCAGCCAAGAAATGACTACAGAGAGTAAGCTTGGAAGCTAACAGGAAGAAGAGAAAACAATTTTAAGACAAGGATTTCAAAGTGGGTTATTTATAGAGTCAACACTCTATCCATGGTCAGATTATCTGTACCAGAGATGCAGAGACAAATCAGCTGCAGCTGGGCTCATTAGCAGAGGTGCAGCTCGGTGCAAATGTTCCTACAGTTCCAGGGACATTGTGGGTTCAAAAATTATACAGCGTCTTTTTTTCAGCACAAGACTGAAGTCCTTTTTTCAATCTAAATGAGTCACTTCAGTTGTTTCTGTATAGCATTTCCAAAGGTAAGAGCACTGGGGAAAATGGCAAAGACTCAGACAAAGCCACCACTTGGCAGTGTTACCCCCACGCTCCGGGTCTCGAGAAATTTTATTAACTCAGGCACAGCGTCAAGCCCGAGCTGGCTGCGCGCATTCCTGCATTCTGTGTCAGGGCTGTGGCCTCCGCCAGGGAGCTGGGTGCAGACAAGCACCAGATACTTGTGACAAGGCAGGAGCCAGGCACCAGCCATCATGGCAAACAGCAGGCACCTCAAATACAGCTGGGATGGCCTCCGTGCAGAGGGACTGAGCCATGAGATCACTTGAGATTGCAATTTAAATTTAAGTCATTTAAACCGGGTATTCTAAATACGAGAAAAATTAAAATAAGTACTTCTCTAACTTCAGGAAAAACACGGCCACAGCAATATTAACCCAGCTTGAAGCTGTTTTCCTGGCCAAAATGCCAAAAGTGAAATATAAAGGTAGATAAAAAAAGGGAAGGAAATGGAAAAAATCCAACATTACATTTCTTACCTACCAATTGCTTCCTCTGAATCAGACTATCTGTGTTCTTGCTCAAGGACTGAAACCCTTCTCCATCTGTCAGGAGACAGCAAACTCCAGAAGAGGCTATGATCTTCTGGAAGTTGTCCCTTCTCATCAAATTCACGTTCTGTAGTTGAAAGAAATTCTACTGTCTAGAGATAACAAGAGATACTTCTAAATTGGAGGAATTTGAGACTTAATTTTTTTTTTCCAGCAATGGGAGTCACTTGACCAAAGAGGCAGGGAAAGCACAACAAGCAGGATACTGGCATGATAAATCTCAGCTATAATCAACTGACTCCAGCTTGATTACAGAGGAGGAACTAAATTCTGTATTTGGCAAATGGATCACAGAGCAAGTCTTTTCTAAAGCTTTTTGCTGAGTCTGCCAATTGTTAGCTAGACAGTACAGCAGATTTAACCAGCAATGGCTAACAAGTGAACCAAAACTAACCATGCCTGAGCTATCATCCCTGGGATTTGTCTACTGTATCTAAATACTGAGAGAAAAAGGTTTATTTACACTGAACAGCTCAAGTAGTTTCAAATGATAGCTAGAAAAGGAGGGTCATGGAGTGCAGGATGAGATAGAGGAAAAGGGTTATCTATCCCACCAGAAGATCATTGTAACACTTGAGGAAATCTGCAGGTCCTAAATCTACAACCTTATTACCCTCCTCCTTTCCTGCTCCCTAGTCCTAAATGCCTTGACTCGCCAAGTTGCTTAAGGTCTGAAAAAAAAAAAGTAATTCAAGGAAAAAACCCCTTCAAAAGCAAATTCACTATGATAGATATTACTTATCAGAGAACTCTGGAAGTTTTAGTTGTTCTTATTTCTCCTTACATTTCAGATTCCTAAATGCCTACTGCCTAAAAGGTGATAGCAGTGGCAGTTACAAAAGGTCTGCTGTCTGTCTGCTGTTTTACCTAAGGACATGAAGTCTATTCTTAGTATTAGGGACTAACATATTTTGGAAGGTGTAACATTCAGCAAACAAAACCAGAGAACAGATCTTCTGCTGTACAGTATTTCAAGTCTCGTGTATGTTATTTATCTTGGAATACACACTAATGAGGACAGCAGCACAAGCACTAGAAGGGAAAAGACTCAATTACTGTAAACAACTGGGGACAAAAGACTGTTAAACATTCAACAATCACATCAACAGAAGGTTTAAAAGTCTTTACCACTTGTTTACTGTAACAAGATTAGGTCAACACTCCCCTCTGCCTCTTAGCCTCATCAAAACAGGGAAGACCATAAAAACAAAACCGCTGCACTAACTCACTCACTCACTGAAAAAACTCCCTGCCCTGCTCAAAGTATCAGAAAGATACCAAAGTACTGGGGGCTACTGCCACAGTAAATTTCAGCCTGTAACTTCCAGCTAATTGGCTGCATATCTGTCAAGCACGTACATGCGAACCACACTTACATAAACTTTCTGCTCCCTTACTGCTCCTCCCACTCCAAGATACCAATTCCAGCCAAGAACTTGATTAGCAACAGACTATGAAACACTTTCAGAGAACATCAGAGGTGGCACTTACAAAAGGACAGTGAACTTTTATGGCCTGAAGGCCCCGGAACAAAGTGTGGCAGCTGGCATGGGGCATCGCATGTTACAGCTGCAGTCGTACCATGAATCAAAAAGAGATGCAATTTCTTTTTCTGCTCTTCTTCCCTTTCAAAACATTCCTGGCACACCTTTGGCTTCAATCTAGTATTAATCCATGGCTGAATTACAGCGTACGGATGGAGACCGGGTACATTGTATAACATAACCTTGAGTCTTTCAGCAATTGCTTCCTAGAATAGGCTGCTCTCACCCTGCAAGTACAGTGTGTATTGTTGTCTCCAGATGTAACCTCATAGATTCAGTATACTGAAACAGGCCTGCTGAGCCCTCTTTCACAAGAAATCTGGATTCATCCTGTATCAGGGACTTCTCTCTTGTTAGTAATTTTATGTCAATTTATGAGTTACAATTATTAGATGCTCCCCCACCCCTTCCTGGCTAACTGTAAAAATATTAAACACCAGAGTTACATGGACTACTTTTGCATGACTTCTGTCTTCCTCTTTATAATTACCTGTCAAAATCTGGTACACAGTGAGTTTTAAACAAATCATTCTATGCTGGTTTTGTATTTTAATTAAATATAAAGCAACACTGGTTAGATACCTCGGGACATTTCTCACTTCACAGAAATCAGAGCTCATTTAACAGCCAAGTATTTCACAGATTTAGACAGACACCTCTATCAGATAACACTGGTTTCAAATAAACAAGTAGGTTTTATTTTTTCCTCTCTAAAACTCTAATGAAAACTCTAATGAAGTTTTCTAGTGTCACTTAGATTTATAACCATTCAGAAAAATGTAACAGAGATACAGAACTTTACATTTTTCTCCTTTTAAGTTCATTAGAACAAACAGAGGGAGGCTGTAATCCATGCACACAGCAAGTAATCCAGCTGTAATTCATACCACAGCATAGCAGAGGTAAAGCAGTAATGCCGACATTAAACCTGATACTATTTAGCCCTTAAAGCTTGCAGGTAATCCCGCTCTTTCCAATAACTCCACACTGAGAGAAATCAGATATATTTAAAGAATAATTCAGTACCATGAAAGTAGTCACTTCTTTTTAAATTAAGCCTCGACATCTAGAGCTATATTGAGGCTTCCAAAAGCAAACACTCAGCAACTGCCTTGTTCTTTATTTAAAAAGCTCTATGGAATACATATAAAAGAGAGCATTAAAAAGTTGACAGCTGCCAATTCAAGAGTCAGCAGTTTCCCACTATAGTGGCACATTTTGTTTAAACTACTTTGGTACCAGTGCCATGTCATTAATCAAATTTAAAAAAAAACAAACCATGAATTACATATTTCTAAAACACTACCTATTACCAATGTAATCAGACATAGCTTGCATTATTTTTTAAACCACTCTGTCACACGTGAAATATACCAAAACAATGGCAAAACAAAACACAGAACATAAAAACACATAATACACTTAAGAGAGAAATCAAGGCGACTTCTTGAAAATATGGGTCTTGCTAAGTTTCTAGTTACCTGCATCCATTTTCCTTTAACCTTTCTGAGGCTGCTGCAAATACAGCTTAGTGTCTGCTTTCAAGCTAAAAATCTTTGCAATAATTGGTGTAGATTTGTGCAGATAAAAATAAAAATCACAGACTGTATTAGATTCCAAGACTGTAAGCAACACAAACTATCATATCTGCACAACAGCATGCTGATATAGTTGGGAAAAAAAAGTAAAAATAATCACAGTACAGATTACCAAGGGTCAAAGTTCTGGTTATGCATGAAGTTTCAGTATTGGCACTTCCTGTTCTGAGTCTAAAATACTCATAATTAAATCTATTTTGTCCTTCTTTGCTAAAATAATGAGCAGCTATTCTCTCTCCATCTTCATATATCTATACCTGATTTGCTCACTTACATTACTGTGAACCATTAGGCCAGTTTTAAAAGGTCTTCGGTCCACAAGAGGCATTGCCACAATCAGTCACGCAGGCCAGGGCTGCGCTCAGGCTTCCTGCACAAGGCTCAGCCCAGGAGCACCCTCCCGGAGCGGGGCGGGAGTTGGATGGCATCCCTGCACCCTGGAACGCCTCTGCTACTTCGGACACCGTAGGTGTTGCCGACAGCCCTTAAACACGTGTCACCTCCCTCCGCACCGCGCAGGTACGTGAGGCTGGGGATGTTTTTCTCCAGCAACAGCTGTGTCCTACAACCTCTTGCGGCTCCTACACCACGTTTCTCACGCCCCTCGAGCACAGCAGCAACAAAGTAAGGCAGGATCTGTAGCGACCCTGACTCCTATTCAGCCCCCCGCTGCAAAACCCACCAGCAGCACCTTCCCCTGGCGCGCTGACAGCTCCGCCTGCGGGGCTCCGGGCCGTCTTTCGGCGGGGGCCGCCGGGCCGCAGGCGCCGTCAGCGGCCGGGAGGCTGCCGGGAGCGGCGGGCCGGGAGGGGGAGAGCGGCGGGCCGGAGCTCCCCCTCCCGGAGCCGCCGCCGCCCGCTCCCGACATCCGTCTTTCTGCTCCGTACCGTCGCTATTCACGCGACGAGCAGGAAAAGCCCCAACAGCGAGAAGCTCGGGATCAGCAGAGTTAAACGCAAAACTCGTTTTACTTATCACACGGTTTTTCTCCTGAAAACTTGTGAAACTTCTAATTTAGTTTTAGAAGGCTTAGGGAGAGCCAGTCCTTTGACCAACACTGCCACAGCTTCAGCCACTGCCGGCAAGGATACACACGCTCCAAATTCAGGTTCTGAACTCCCCACAATAATGTATGGTAACTGGTAATAAAAAAATAAGCTTCTGAGGATCTGATTATCTTTGATTTTTACACGGTGGAGTACAAGCGGACCCAGGATTAAGATCCTGGTACAGTCAGCTGCTGGATAAACACAAAGGTCTTTATCACCTATTTTTTTTCTTACAAGTACTCCATACTCACAAGTATGCAGATATCAGAGCTATGGTGTCACCACCCAAAATAAAAAAGTTCAGTCAACAAGCTGAGCTTTGCTGTGGCACAGCTCTGCGTGTTAAAGCATCCCCATGCCAAACCCTCAGCCAGCTGACTGCTGCTGGAAATGGTGGGTTGCCCATTAACCAGGAATACTTCCTTTGGCATAACTCTCAAGATTTGGAATGGCAGTATGTTTAATGTTTACCTGATACCATTATAAGTAATTTGTTTCAACTATATTTAAAACGGCAGCCACTCAGCTCTTCTCACACACATGCAACTCCTCTTGCAGCCAAGTAGTTGTTGGCTTGTCCACTAAACCCAGCCAAACCCAGCAATTTGCAGCAGACTAGCATGGGACCTCAGTTTAAATGCAAAATTATTCTCACAGCTGTGTCCAACACAAGAACACACCAACAAATGCAAGCTCACACTGCAAGGTATTTTACAACGTTTTAGGATTAAATTCCATATATTTGAACACATACATGGAGTGGTGTGTGGGATTCAGTTTTGAATTCCACCTGTTGATCTTGCTGTGCCTTAAATCATTCCTCCCCTGCTGGGGGAGGACTTCTGAGTCCTTGCCTGGATTCTTGTTAATTAATGGACATTCAGCCTTCTCTGCTCTCAGATAGTTTATTAAGTCTTATCAGAAAAGTTAGAAGTACAGCAGAGGGACGTGCACGCTAAGGAAAATGTGCAGAATGCCGCCGAAATCAAGATAACACGGCGTTTTTAAAGCTAAACAATCCAATCAGTGTTTGAAACGACAGATATTTTCACTTTTCTACCAATATTCAACAAATGTTTTTAAAACATCCACAGGAACTGCGGAATTTTCTATCCAATCACTTTAAGCAATTTTGCCGCATTAAATGGAGTAGCATGAAGAACAAGAAGGAGGTTATAAAACAACAACAATCCTCCATTTTGGAGTTTTTTTGCTTTTTACCTATTTGCTACTTTAACAAACCCAACACCTTTATATTTTCACCCTGTGTAACCTTACATAATATTCTATCACCTAGTTCACACCGCAGTACGTTCAAGTTCTTCCCAGAGAGTTGGCAGCTTTCTCCATGGACGAAGGTCAAAACCAGTGCTGTCCAGGGGGGTAAAACTCCTTAAAAGAGGCAGAGAAATATTCCCCGCACTCTGGACTCCCACAGTGGTGTTCCCCAGGAAATTAAGCTGGAAGATGTCCTCTGGAGTGCTGCACACTGGCTTTCCTGGCTGCACACCCTCCTGACTATGCAGGGATCCCAGTGGGGCAGGAGCAGGAATGGCCCCAATTTATTCAAGTTTCTATCTTAATCACAGGATCTTCTGCCTGAGGCCTTGGAAGAAGACAGGGAGTGTGAAAACAGAACCAGAACTCTCAAAGATTAGTTACAGTAAGTAAGCTCTTCAGAGGGCAGTGTGAGTCCTTCTGGCAGTGATTTCAATTGGACAGAAGAGAGAACTGGATTCAAGACATCCTGACCCACTGGGCCCAAAAATGATGCCCAGGAATTTAGTCAACAGATCTTTGGAGGTGCATAACCAATTGGTTTGTGGCTTTGTTTGAGGCATGAGTCTACCTAAAAAAAATAGCCCTGAATGCTTCTGGGATTCCTGTGTAGGAAATAATTCACTGCAGGTAGACATGCCTCACAGAAGAGATGGTCACTAAAGCCAAGGAATAATGAGACATTATATGTCTTCCATAAAATATGGAAGTATAAATAAGCAGAAGAGAAACAATAATAGATATAGAAATAATAGGCAAGTAATATCAATATGCAAATAAATAACAAGACAAATAGGTAAAAAGTTTAAAACTGACTGGAAAAAAAAAAGCAGCAAAAATTTATGCTTGTAAAAAGCTCCAGCTAAGCTGAGAAATAGAAGGCTGAAAAACTACTGGTTGTGTTGTATACCTCCATCATTTTATGGTGAGGACATTACACACTGCTAATACCTATTTGTACATCTCAGATTCATGCCTGTGGAACACCTGTCAAAGCATGTTGTAACACATAATCCTGGGGATCCACGGGGCTGCAAGGCTGCTGCAGAGTGAATGGTGATTGCTGCCTCATGTCAGCATGTGATAAAGGTCATATCACAGGTCTTGAACAGCCAGTAAGGCATTGAGTGATCATGAATATTTAAAATATAACACGGTAACGTTAAGGAAGGGTTAACTTCTACAAAGAAATGAAAAAAACGCATCAGAATTTGAGGAGGGGTGGGGAATATGCATAGTAACCATGCAAACAATCTAGCAGAAGTAAATTCAAAGTGATGCTTTCACTATCTGAAAATAAAAATTCATCTGAAAACCAAGGCTGATGTTAGCTTTTGTTTAAAGCACAATCAGGATGTTGACAGTTTTCTGTACCTTAATATTGGGTATCTCAAGTGATCCATCAATAAATCACCTAAACCAAATGTTTCAGGAAGTGATAACCAATACTTTAGTTTTCAATCTAAAAAGGGAAATGTATCAACAATATCAAGACACGTATTTAAAAAGGAAATGCCTTCTACAGTTGAGCCGAAGACCACAGACGTTTACCTTACAGACTAACTTCTGTAAACAGTTTTCTTTATACAGTGTGATACTAACAGAGACAGTTTGTGCTAATTGACAGACAAGTTCTACATTCAATCATATTGAGAAAAATGCACAGTAAATAAATCTTTTCTAGCTCTAGAATCTTAATACAGAAATTTTTGCACAGAACCCACAATCTGCAAAAAGACTAAGAACAAAACTAGCCAATAGTTAAAAGAATTATTCATTGTAGGTGACATGGGGGAAAGTATTTTTTAAGTAAAGGATCACTTTCTTTGCTCATCTTGCCAGCTTTAATTAAGTGGCTATGAAATAAGGAGTAGCTAAGAATGATTCTTTTGTAACCTGATGTTTTCAGGCTATAAATGTGTTTCTGGTTATAGTAGTAATACATAAAAAAACATTACTGAGACTGCCTACTTACCAAAGCCTAGATATAGACATTAACTTGCCTGATGTCAGCATCAAGTTAGGATATCAGGGTGTTTTTAAGCCTATCTTGAAAAGAAAACATCTAATCTCTGTAGTTAGTTTTGAACTGACAAAATTGGGTTTGTCTCTATTGAAGAAAAAAAGTGATATGCAAGCAGCACTTCATGGCAACTCTTTTATGCTGTGCATCAGAATACTTCCATAGAATTTTCAACAGGAGGCCCCAAATTTAAATATTAAGTGCTTTCCTGATGGACACTGGAATTATCAGGCAGCTTGCACATTTAAGCTACTTGAACCCAGCAACATTTCTTAGTACCCAGCACACAGAGACCACCTAGTCTGGAACGTGTTTTGGAACTAAAACTTTAAAATGCAGAAACAGGAGTCCAATCTGTTGGGAGTATATATGTTTCTTGCTAAAGCTGTGCGGGCCTAAAATAGTACTAAAATTAATTTCGTTTCCTTGTACTGCTAGGTGGGTCAACGTGCAGGCCTTTTTCCCCACCTAGAAACAAGGCTACAGCTTCGGAAATTCAGCATCAGCAAAACCAGAAGAGACTTCAGGCAAAAAGCTTTAACCCAATAAAACACCAGCATGTATATTTGAGTGGCAGCTGTATGAAGTGTTTCAGGTTTTTCTGTATCTGTACGTTAATCTCACTCTGAACCCCAAATCAGGTTTCTCATGTTTCAGTACCATGGATATTTCAGCACCAAAGGACAGAGAAGGGGTGTTAGAGAAATGCAAGTCAAGAGTGCTTGGGACAGCCAAAATTGTACTGATTTTGCTTGTGGAGATTATGTCAGAAGAATCTCTGAAGCTCTAGCTGATCATTTCTGCAGACATCTTATCTAAACCACATTCAGCAGAAAAGAAGAGGGGACCGAGATTTCTATGAATTCCGAGTATCCTGACTAAACTCCTCCAACAGATCAAGAATCTGATCCATTTTCAGAAACACAGTCTACAAAGCTGTGTTTGTGGCCTATACGGCAATCCTTTTACTCTTGAAGCATTACAGACCTTCATAAACAAATCAAACTGTTGTACTGAGGAAGAGTACAAAGCTCTGACTAACAAGTGGTGCTTGACAGACACTCAGTTAACGTAAGTATACTTACGTTACCCTACAGGTAAGACTAATGCCTCAGCAATCCCAACTTTTCACAGCAGCTCCTCCAGAAACCCCATTGGATTCTGGATTCATGTTTAATCTCTTGGAAAAATTAGGAATGCTGGTTTACGAGGAGTGCCTTAGTCCTGCACAATCCACTCCTAAGTCCATAAATTAGACTATCATTTTTGGGAAATCCTAGAAGGACTGAGATATATCTATACCCTGAGATAGTCCCTTTTTTCCCTGCTTATCCTCTCCATGTATCAGAATTTGTCTATATTTGAGGCAAAGAACAGCTACGCCAGTCCCTTTCACTTGATTTCAGTCAGTCCTTGCATGAAGTTTGCTCCATCCTACTCATATAGAGATTTATGACAAATTTTCATTCTCTATCCAGGCCAAGAAGGTGTTGTCCATTTAGATGTCAAAATGTACGCAAATCACATTTTAAAACCAGCTTCTAACAGCGTAAGAAAAGACAGTCTACCCTCTTCTTTCTTAGGAAAATATCATCTTTTCAGAAAGTGTTTATTTAGTGTCTAGCACAGGATTTCTTGTTTCTTGGTCAGGCTCCCTAGGGGTTCCTAAAGACCAGTTTGTCTTATTAAAGATGAACTATAATAACAACAAAATTAAGAACAAAGTTCTGTTTCCATTTTGAGTTGGACACCGCTTTCCTGCTGCAAACCTTCTAACCTAAACCATCTAGGCGAGTTGAAGTACCAAGAAGGGATCCCACAGTCTTTCCAAAATAGTAGAGTTAATATGTACAACCGTGTAAAATCCAGTCTTTGTTCTCAATTGCTTATAAATGATGATTTCAAATGCTTGGGCACCTCACCAGTGCCATGGGTTCAGNCAATTGCTTATAAATGATGATTTCCACTGTTGCCATGGGTTCAACAGTGCCACTCCAGGGGGCTTAGGTACTTCTCTTAGGTACACATTGTGCTTAGGTACTTCTAGGATAACCAGTGAAACTAACCCAACAAGGAACATACATCCCTCCTCCCACACCTAAACCTGCTATTCTTCAAGTGAGCTCATAGAGACAACAGATCTTTTAGTACTTCTGTCATACAACTTTTTCCACTGCTCTGTGGCTCTAAAAGTTTTTGAGTATTTTAAAATACTACTTACTAATATAATTTACTGATAATATTTAATAATGCTAAATGATACATAAAGAGTTAATGAATTCATAAGTAAATTATGCAAAAATAGTATTTCTTATAGAAGCAACACTGCTGTACATTGAAGTGGTTTCTGAAGTTTATTACTTTTGTCCTCATACACATACTGCTTCCTTAAGGTGTTACAGGGCCTCAGATGTATCCTTTAACTACTTATAGCAAATAAGAACAAATCTGTTGCTTGATGTGTGCAGTGCTGCATACACCTTCACAAGCAACCCAACATTGTATTTCTTAGCTGTGAAATTCCACAACCACAGGTACTAGATAGTATTTCTTACTGGCTTAATTCAACTGATAATAAAGGGTTTATTTCAATTAGTCTCGCATTAGAATCAGTGATTTAGATTTAAATTAAATTCACATAATTTTCACGTCCTGTGGGTATGCATGTTTTGACAGTACTGCAAGAATGTGCTGCAAGTTGCTCAGAAGTTGATTGAAACTGTCAAACCAGTATTTAATTGCTTGCTGACATGTACCTCAAAAATAGTCCAGAGTGGATTTATCTGAACAAACAAAAGTACATGCAGAAAACACATTTTAAAGTCATCTCCATGTGCTGAAGAAATACAAGTTTTATTGCTACATTTTTAATTCCTGAATCAAACATTGCAGCTTTTGCCCATCATTTACTCTATGACCATATGTATCACCTCAGACTTTGAATTCTTTTACTGTATAATGGATATTATAAAATAATACTTTAAATAATAATATTTTAAAGTTTTAAACATACAAATTTCCTTACTTCTTTTGTTCTGTTGATAACACACAAGAAAAGCAATCCGTAAGCAATCTGTAAAGTTCACAAAGTTTTTGCAGAAACTTGTATTCCATCTGTTCTCTCTTCACTCCTGAATTCAGTGCTGCAGAAGGTAATATTCTGGACATGCAAGTCCAGCAGTCCTCACCACTCTTTCCCCACTTAAATCTTATTTTCTGTAATTTACAATTTTTACTTTAATCCTAATCAGTCAGAACATGTGAAGTTTTAGAGTTGTGTTCTAGACTTTCTATGTCTTTTGGTAATTTCAACAGGCTTACTTCACACATTAAAACCTACTCTTCACCACATTCCTCTTTAGGGCTGTGAATTTCTGTTAGTGAAGAGCCCTTTTGGGCAAAAAAAAAAGCACCATGTTGCCACCAATTCTTAGATCATAGAATCACAGAATGGTTTGGGCTGGAAGGGACCTTTAAAGTCATCCAGTTCCACCGCCGCTGCCATGGGCAGTGACACCTTCCAGTAGATCAGGTTCCTCAAAGCACCACTGAACCAGGCCTCCAATATTTCTAGGGATGGGGCAGATTCTCTGGACGACCCGTGCCAGTGTCTCACCACCCTCACAGTAAAGAATTTCTTCTAATAGCTGATCTTAATCCACCCTCTTTCAGTTTGAAGCCATTTCCCCTGGTTCTGTCACTACATGATCTTGTAACAAGTCCCTCTCCAGCTTTCCTGAACC
>VXAZ01001116.1:2954385-3012393 GCA_013399875.1 Gymnorhina tibicen | reverse complement strand
GCCCAGTACTGGAAGATGCTCCAAGGTGTTGCCAGAACTTTCTCTTCTCCAGGCTGAACAAACCCAGCTTTCTCAGTCTGTCTACCCAGCAGAGGTGCCTCAGCCACCTTCCAGTAGATCAGGTTCCTCCTCTGGATTTACCCCAACAGGTCAATGTCCGTACTACATTGAGGGCCTCAGATCTAGACTCAGTACTTCAGGTGGGGTCTTCCGAGAGCAGAGTAGACAGGGAGAATCACCTTCCTCAACCTGTTGCCCACGCTGCTTTTGATGCAGCTGAGGATATGGTTGCCAATATATCAATATAGTTATGTCAACAGTCTGTAGGTATCAACTTAAAAAAACCCCAAACCCTCAAATCTGAACAGGCACAGCCCAGAAAAAGACCACTTTAAGATAAATTCAAACGGTAAATCTTTCATCTTCAAGGTCAGGTGTCCTTTTCAAAAGATATGCTTTTAAGATTGTAGTTTAGAGAAGACAGGCAGAGCTGAATAAATAAGTAATTGTGGCTGCTGTTCCCTGTGCAAGTGCTACTCTGAACCACGCATTCTCCCTGGTTTTGCCTTGCACTGTCTCTGGCATTCACCTGCTGCCCTGATGGGTGAGCTTAGCTTGCTAAAACCAGCAGAAAACTAACCAAAGAAAGGGGGAAAAGTTGCTAAACCATGAACAAATCAAAGTGAATAGCTTTCTCCTATTATTCGATCGTAAGTTCAATAGTGTCACTACAGGATGAGATGAGCAGTGGAGAAGAGGATCCCTGGACTGGGTAGAAAGGGTGAGGTGTGAAGAGCATGCTCTGCCCTCTGCAGCAGCATGCCTTCAGATCCATTTGGGACATCCTGCCACGGTGATAGTCAACAGAGCTGGAGAAAGGGCACTGATGTCACCAACAGAGAAAACATCCCAGAGAGATGATAATGGGATGTATTCAGTTAAAGCTACTGAACTATTAAAAGAGGTTCTTGCTTATTTTACAAGGACCACGATTGTCACTTCGTTATCAGTCCTCGATGTAAAAGAGCACTGCTGTACCTTGTGACCTGTGGCTGCTCTCACAGCTGAGTCTCCAACCCATATTGTCTTCTTCCAATCTTTACCAATCAAGGCTCAAGAGTTTATTCTCACAAAACATCACTGACCACCATCCTACTTCAAACAGTGTTATTCTGGGAAGCAATGGCAAATGTGATACTCTGGCACCAATCACCTGATACTTGTACCACACTAACTGGTCCTAGTTAAGCTACCTGCCTTCAGCTACGGCAGCAGAGAGGACGTGACAAACATAGTAAGAATGAGTAACTGACTCTAATATTTTGAGAAATGTGATCAGGAATCTGTAAAGAACTGGATAAAAAACAAGAGAAACGTTACTCACTATCTTTGTGTATCACCAAGAAAAAGCACACTTCATTTTCAAGAACAAAACACTAGAAAAACTTAAGAGTTGCTGAGCTTACTGGACACTGCAGACCTACTTCATCAGTGATTCTGCATATCTAGGAAAAGACTATGAGAGAAGTAATACAGCGTATGAGGAATTTGTCATAACAGTTCTCCGTGACTTGGGACTTGACACTATTATAATACTAGTACCTTCCTTGAGAGACTAATACAGTTCATTAAAAAAAATCTAATCCTGACAATGAAAATTCTCTACCTCCTAAACTTTAAAATAAAAGCATTTTGCATATTTAATTTGCCCCAAAGTCTTCAAATAAAATATGAACTAGAAAGACAGCAGTTGTACTACTTATTTTTTCTCTTAGTTACTTCAATCTCATTTTTTTCATTAAAATAATTTTTAAAATAACAGAATTAAGAAAAATTATCTCACTACATTAAAATGAAGTTCAACATTAAAACAAAGTTTCACTATACCAAAATAGTCAACATGGAATAAATAAAACATAGGTTGCCCATCAAAAGAAAAAAACAGTGTGAAAGACAGTGTAAAACTGTTAGTAATGTTAATTTGCAGCACAAGCAAAGTGATTACTGCATTTCTTACAACACTATATGAATATTCCACACATCAGGAAAAGAAAAATCACTAAAGCAAGAGACATGTGGAAGCCTTTTGATAATGTAAGAATAAATGGAATACAATCAATGTTAAAAAAGCAAACTGCTACAAGATGAGACCTTTTCCGTAAATGGCTAATCCACATTAACAAAAACACTACTAAACATCACTGCAGGTAACCATTTACTTTAGATTAATATCAACTAAGCCAAAATATATTTTAATGTAACAGCATGGGTTGCATTTTAAAACTGTTTAGTCATTTTAGCCATCAGCACAACCCAATGTTTCTAGGAATTTTTATTAGGCAGCCAGCTGCAGACACTGCTGGAACTGCATAAAGTTCCAGAAAAACTGAGAAAATTACCATTCATATGCTTTCAAAAGCTTCCCGAACACATGAATGGAAGCTGTGTTTGAATGGCAAAAGTCAAACAATTTGGAAACTAGATTAAAGGAAATAAGTAGTGATTTATTTGCAGTGTATCTTTTCATTCCACATAAAAATGCTTCTACTTAGTGACCAAGATTTGGTCCATACTTACAAGAAGGTACTGATGCATTATGAAATAATCTTTAAAAAAATGAACTAGGAGCAACTGCTTTAAAGAATTACTTTCCTGCACACAGCATCAGGGAAGGCAGTGATGACTAATGGGGAGAGGCGCTGCTCCGCCAGCTCAGTCCCACAGTATGGGGGAGGCACTGCATACCAGGGAACGCTTGCAGGGAACGTGAGACAGATACTCTTGTATCACAGCGAAAGAAATAGGGCAGTAAAACAAATAAAGTTGCTCAGCCTTTTCTCCTGTAGTATTTTTTTAATATAATTCAAATAAACTCCTAAATGTCAGTGTAATCTTATGAAAATTCTCTTTACTTTCCTTATGTAAAGCTAATACTGAATGGGTTTCTTACACATAGATGTCTATGCTGTATTCACCTAAAGAAAATTAAGCCCAGGTCTTCATGTCCATTCCCCATGATAATATGTGCAAAGCCCACGTGATAAAATCTTAAATTTTGTTATAATACTGATTCTCAAACTTTCATAGTTCTTCCTGTTTACATGAAAATCAAACATTTTAAGCCACAGTACAGCTTCCTATAGTTACTGTAGCTGTCATTCTTCAACTTAAACAAGTTATTAATTATTACAGCTTTACCCAGCAAGATTTCTGATGCATGTTTCTGGATGATCTAAAGAAACTTCTTAGTTTAAAAAGCAGAATTTAAATTCTTTTAAATAGGTATTTTCTTTTAATAACTTTTTTTCTTTTAATAACAATAAAAATAGACAATGTTTCAAAATTTCCAGGAATATCTTCCGGTGATCTGAATGAGACACTTAATACATCCAATTGCAGTCTCTAAGTGCACAAAAAGTAGAATTAGCTAATGTTACATTGACCACACTTTATTCTCTCAAATTTTAGAAAAGTTACATGGAAGTTCTTGGCAGAAACTTTGCAGACTTGGAATCCCCATGCCATTTCTCCCAAATAAGATCAGTATACATCCTGCTAACCAAGGGGATCTCAAAGAAGTCAGCTATACCTGCACAACGTAATATGCTTGTGCTATAACCATGTTTTTTCTTCCACTTGGAGGGTTCAATTATTTAAGAACAAACTGACATTCCCAAAACTAAGCATTAAATGGAGTATTTAAAAAAATGATTGGGATTGATCTGTGTGGTTCAGCTGAAGCTGAGCTTTAAAGTGAAACATATCAGAAAAATGGGAAAGGCAAACAAAGCGTAACAAGTAAGACCAGCTTAGGTCAACAATGATGCTGTTTCATCCAGTGCAAAAGTCTTACGTGAATTGCACTAAAAAAAGAACCCTACTTGAAAGGGAAAGAAAGGGAAAAAAAAAAAAAAGAAGGGTCAGGCAGGGTGAAATAGAGCCTTTAAAACCCTGGAACAATTTGCAACACAAATACTGAGAAGCAAGCAGCTTCCTCTTTGAATGAAGCAAGGGTCTGACCCCTTCCTGTGTCACAACTCCCCGCACTTACTTAGTATGTTTTCTACTGGCAGTAAAACAAACATCAATTCTATCAGCTTTACAGACACGTATGTATCAAAAAAGACACCATATTGTATTACATCCAGTTCTAGAAGAGATAGAAGATGTACTTGAATGAGCATCTTCAGATCTTTGTTGCCTGAACTGCTCCATAACATTACTTGTGATGAAATAGCTCATAATGTAGACTTCATAAATAAACATTAACTTCAGTTTTTTAAGCGGATCCTGCAATAACCTAAGACTACAAAATGACTGCTACAAAATTTACAAGAAAAACACAAGAAGATCGTGGAGAAAATGGTACCTTGGCATCTCATACAAGTCCAAAGTATGCCTTATCATTATAAGCTACACCTTTAATGATTAAGCTACACTTTATGCATTAATTTCCTTCATAGACGTAAAATATCCAGGTTAGATCTGCAGCTAGCTTACTCTTACACAGACACACACAAGTTTCAGATGATTATGTTAATTGAAGCTATGAAGGTTGTAATACTTCTTCAAAAAATGAAGGTAGCAGTGGACCCCTCAAAATCCTGTCTGGATAGATCCGAGTGGAGCATAGTTTGTAATTTACCAGAGCTAAAGAAGGAAAGGCTGCAAAGCGAAGCTATGATGTGCTGCCGCAACAGAGGAGACAGTGCTGTTAGGTCATACACACGTAAAAACACCACTTGTTTTACCTGTTTAACAGTTGATATTATGCAACTCTGACTGCAGACAGTCAGCTGGCATTCGTATATTCTCTTCCTATTAATCAGAATTTTCCGAGAGATAATTCTTTCTTTAAGTGTTAAAGAAAATAATTACATTGTATTTTATTTTTTGTATTATATGTATGTTTTGGGGAAGAAAAAAATGGTCAGTCTAACCCTACATTAAACATCAAAGTTTAAAACAACAAAAGCAAGACATTAGGCATTTCTACTAAAATGACATTAAACTAAGTTTAAAAACTGAAAATATTTCTGTTTTATAAAATGCAACTATGGAGAAAAATGTCAATGAATAATAGTTATAGTCTCGCATTAAACTAGCTGGATTTAAGTGTTCAGTGGAATGAATTTGTTTCCATAGCTTTCTTTTTAAAATGTGGTACTTGAAGCTCTATGTATCATTTATTTGAACTTTGTTTCATCCCAGTGATACTATCTTGCTAGAATTGTCACTTTTAAACCTGTGAGTTAAAATACGAAATTAAACACCAGTTATCTTCTTAGAGAACGCTTCTGGTACAAATGCTGACAACAACTTTATAATGCCTTCATATAACTGCATCACATGATAAGCAACTGGAAATAAAACTGTCCTAGCACAGGGGATACTGAGTAACTTGGATCCCTCTGCAGATGAAAGCAAAGCAGAAGAGGCTGGCAGTTTTGCCAGGTTTCACTGACACAGATCTTAACATGCAAAGAAGAAAGACAATTCACTCCTTCCGGCCTGCATTTCCAAAATCTGCCTCTGTACTTTGACTTTTCATCACACAGAGCGCGAACAGGCCACTCACAAGTTCAAGATGACTGGGCATCCTTAAATTAGGGCAGAAGCAACAATTCAGCTTTGTTCCCCTATGCCTCCCTCCAGCTATTCGCTCTGAGTGCTAAGAGAATCACCATGGGAAGGCAGGAAAGCACGTGGATAAATACTGGCATGGAGTGTTGAAGAGGAACAACCTCAGAGCATGCATAGGCAAGTATCTTCACTTGACCCATGCTAACCATATGATAAAATCTTTTCAACTGTCTGTTTGTTAGAACTTCTAAACTGGAGGATGACTGAATAAGTATCATAGTGATCTCAACACTACTAATGTCCGTGAGATATGGTAGTCCAGTCTATGTGGTTTTGTTTCTCTAATTCATGAAAATAAACTAGAGTGAAAGCTGTGAATGTAACATGGACTGGATACACAAATATCCTGATCTGCCTCTCCTAGTTCCCACAAAAAAAGCCCAAACCCTGCTAAGTTCGTTCCTTGCTGCAGGATTGCCATTGACCTTTCATTCTTGTCCCTTTTCAAATACAAAGACAGGCTAATTTTGAGTTAATTTATTTCCAGTCTGCCAGATAATGCTTATGGAGCAGTAGGGATCTGGGACATGGAAGAGAAGAAAGGCCAAAATACTCCAGTTCTTCCCAGTCTAACAATCACTAGTTGAAGTTTTCATGACTCCCAAGATTCCAAGCTAGAACATGTGAACTCTGGTACTGGAATTGTGTGTAATGACCTTATGCACTTCCTTCTGCTGCTTTTGGGATATAATTTAAAGGGTATTTCATTTTTTGTTGTGGTTTGTTTTTTACCCACCTCTCCACCCCTTCCACCTCCAGAAGAAAAAGATTCTGACATCAACAGGGCAAATATTACAGGGTGCCTGTACTATTATGATGCCATATGTTAGGGAATATTTACCTCAGTGTATATATAGCCCATAGCTCTCTACTGGACCAACTGGACACAAGCGATGTCATGGAATCATAAGGGAACACTCAGGCTTTGCCAGCCAACTCACTGCTGGTAACTGCTGCCTGAGCATTCGGACTGTCCTCAAAATTACTTTTTATTCACAACACATCAGTAGTTATCACTGGACCAGCAAACACAGCAGCTGATATAAGATGGCTTTTTCCCCTCAAATATCAATATACGATTCTCTGACAATTCTGCAACTGCCTTTATTTCTACCTTACCATCAGCTACTTTGGCTTGATTCAGAGAGTGGATTCATATCTAAAATTCTGACAGAATAGTAAGTATTTCTAAATATATTTTTTATTAGAAAGCCATTTAGTGCTAGGTTTTTAAACAAGACAAAGCTGGCGAAAGGGAGATGACTGCTTCCCTGATTAAAGCACTCACCTTTCTGTAATTTGTCTGAACCTAAATCTTCCCCTCTTCATAAAAGGACTCTGACAAGGATAAAGCCTTGTGAAGGGTGTTACGGAGTTGTTCTCTCTCCATCCTGCTGAAATTATTTCAGCCTTTTAAAAACACATTTCCTGAACCACAGATTGGATGCCAAGTATCTTACTTGTAAAAGTTAGGGTTGAATTCGCCCTCTTACTCTGTTCAACAGCTGTTATTTTATGCAAAATAAATCACCAAAGGGAAGAAGAAATCAGTGTGGACTGGAACTTGTGTTTTCCAGTAGTAGAAACCCTCAGTCTGCAGGTAATTTGGTTCCTCTCAATCCTTTGCATTCCTTTTCCATATAAAACACGCAACTGGAGAAGCAGGCAAAGCCTCACAAGCAGAATTGTTCCACCACACCCTGGCAGATGAGATATCCCAATTCTCATTAGCATTTCTTTACGGAAAGGAGAAAAAACACCTATCAACACCAGGTAGCCTGCTTAAGGCGCGCTCGATTCAAGTCCCCTCAGATTTGGGAAGAAAAGTGTAAGGAGAACATGCCACATTGCACATTAACTGTTCTAATCACCACACTAGTGGCTAAAGGAACAGAAATAATTTTGCAGACTTAGAATTTAATTTCCTCTGGGTTTTTTTTTTCCAGTCTCTTAGAAGACATTTTACCTCAGGCCAAGTGCAACACTTCACCTCTACGGGCATGGAAATTATTTTGGTAAGAAAATGAGAGAAAAATCAGTTACGGTCAAGCCATTTTTTAATGCAAAAAATCCCTGTGTTTTCTTCTTCAGCAAGCTACAGGAAAAAAAATCCTGTTATTTAACCAATTGCATCTACCCAGGAAGTGGCAATAAACCACTCCCTAGTAGTTATTTCAGAATTAAGGCTACAACTACATTTGGGGTGCAATGGACAGGTCAGGCAATATATGTGAATATCTACAGAAATGCATACACAAATAGAAACTTATGCACAAATAAAACTTTGCTTTGTTTATAGTCATGACAAAAATTATCTTTACGGTCCAGATGCCCCAAAGGACTTGGAAAACCCATCTCCAACTGAACTAGTGGCTTTGACAAGGGAAATCCAACTGACACACTCTACTTAAACATCCAAGTGAAACGAGGCCATGTATACACATTTCTTAAAGTAAAGATACCTGCTGTTGGGACAGAATGGAAGGCTGCAACTCTCACCCAAAGGCTATAGAACTACCGACAGGCCAAGGAAAAGAAGGCAAAAATGGTCCTCAAAGAAAGAATTTAGCAATGGCATGCAGCAAGAGTCTGTATTAGTGCCTGAACTATTCAACACATCCAGAAATGATTGAAAAAAGGTGGTGGTTAGTGAGAGAACAAGACTTTTGGTATACAATTATTCAGAGTACTAAAGATGAAAATCAACAGATTGCAAAAAGACCTAATACTGACCAGTGTAATAAAATAGTAAATGAAAATCAATGTAGAGAAATGTAAAGTGACAGACATGGAAGAAGAAAATGATCTTCACTTTATATATAAAATGATGGTCTTTCAATTATTATTTTTGTAGTATTGTATTTTGTACCAGTTTTGAAACACTGGTCTTGTAACAGTTCTTTGAAATTATCATCTCAATGATCTGTGGTGGTCACAAAGGCAAACCAAATGTTAGGCAAGGAATACAGCTCATCATGCCACTGCTTTCCTCCCTTCAAAATGGTTTAGAAGAGTTAGGCAAGATATAAAAATACATAGGAAAGACATCGGGAGTTTCCACAAGTGACAATTAGACCAACTTAGACTTGTCAAACTGGATGAGTGATGACAGAGGAGGGTTATGGTGTACATTTATTATGAATGTGGACAGGAAATGATCGTTTGTTGCTGGTTCAAAAACAAACCAAAAAATGAGGTGGTACTTCACACAGTGTACAGCTAAGTTCTAAAGTTTTAAGAATCCTTTCCAAGGGACTCCATAGCTCTCAAGTTTCCATTAAGTTAAAAAAATCCACTGTGTCAACAGAATTGTTTAGCAGCACAGTGACAAATACCAGATTTTTCTTTTCAAGGTTTCCTTTTTTGCTGCACCATTTCTATACTCATCTAACTAAACATGCAGCTCTGCACTGTGCTCCTCTTCACAACCTCATCTGTCTGGTCCTGACTATGCCTTTCCTGTCCATGCAGAAATGCTGAAACTTTTACTGCTCATTTCAGCATTCTTGCTACATGTATCTGGTATTAGACAGTGTCATAAAGATTTATTTAAACTGCAAACTAATCCTTTGTTGTCCTAGACAGATTTAAAAGCATTACTTCCACTCATATCTTACAGTTTTCATCTATCTAGAATCACAGAATGAGAAACACTTGTTTTCAGACTCATTAGGACATGCACAATACTTCCACAAGATTGAGAAAGCTTAAAGAACACACAAGGATGCACTGGTCTCCACAGTTCCTGCAGTCCTGTCACCATGACGCACAAACCAAATCCATCTGAAACACCTATAATCAATGTAGACCTTTACCGTATTGCTGTCCAGTTACTGGTCCAAGTTTCAGCTTGCACAGATGTATTCCTGCTTCAATATTTTAAGGCAGAAGTGGCACTGACAAGAGACTCTTCCCTGTGAATCCTAACCAACTGAATTAAAAAGTGAAATAGATTTTCAATCACCAGTCTCAAACCTAAAACTACATTTAATTAAAAAAAATTTTAAAAATCAAAATTCTCTAGTTACCCAATTAGTAAAGGACAACATTGATCACATACTCATGAAAAGAATACCTTATAAGACCAAGGGAATAAACTGAAAGCAAGTGTATCTAATAATGATACAATAATGCTTCCCTTAAACACATTTTTGACCTGCAATGCTTGATACTTTATGTAGGAGAAAAAATGCTTGATACTTTAAGCATGCTATTAGATATACTTCACCAGTTGCAGAGCAGATGCTAGGCAAGATAAAAGAGTATTTCACAGAAACAAGAAGTCTGCCCAAAAAAGCGGGTGGAAAAATATGTTATTTCCCAGAACACTAGTCAAAGAAAATGTTCCCAGTTAACAGCATCACTAATCTCACAAACATAGATAGTTGGCAAGGCAACTTTTCTAAATTTTATTTAGGCATCTTAACAATAGGTAGGTTTTGGTGCAGGAAGCTAAATCAAGTATTTGAAAATTAATCATAATGAAAATATGCACTCAATAAGGTGAACCAGTAGTCCATCATTATTTGCATAACATTTTAAAACAGTTCTTTCACTGAATCATGAATAATATGTTTTTTTAATCTATCTAAATGAATGCAAAAAAATTTATTTTGAAAACAGAAGCCTACAGTGTGTCTAACCTACCTGTAATAATAAAATACATTTTAGAACAAGGCCTAATTCAATATTTTACATTTTAATGTGACAATTATTACATTAATATTGCCAGTTAAAGATAATAGCAATAAGCCATTAAGATAATTATATGAATCACTACAGTGGTATGAAATGGGAAACACAAGGAGCTTCAGATATATTTGAAATGATGAGAACTTTAAGTACAGTATTGTATGCCCACAAATAAAATGTTTTGAATAGACTTGGCACCAGTCAGGTACCAAGAGACTGTGTACTATTATTACAGTGAAACAAACAGAACTCAATAGATTTTAAATATGGGGCTGTGACAAACAAAATTGCGTACTAGATAAAAAAAAAAACCAAACCATTAAAATAAAGAGGAAGAAATATTTTAAAAAATTAAACAGGTATACAAAGTCTACGATAAATATTACTACTGAAAACTGTGGGAAAAGTAATTTGCAAGCCTTGTACTAGTGAGTTTCTCACAGGTGAGATTTCCCTCTACTAAAAAGAACAGATTTTTCTAAACACCAAATAAAAAAAATATTTCTAATGAAAGGCATTTAATGTAACTACTTCCAGCTAAAAAAAAAAAGTTCTTGAAATATAGCCCAATATTTAATTTAATTGCTCTCCATTGCACATCTATGAACAAGGACATAAGACTACCCTGTCATCTGCCTGCATGCCAATGGCCTTTGTATTCCCCACTACACCCCAAGTGGCCTGTAGATTTTAGAAAACGCAACACAAACATTGCCAGAAAGAAGCATTTCAGCCTCTCAGAAGCAGTACTTCCAGAACCTAATAAACTGCCATTCCAGTTTTCTTTCCACTCAGCAGTGTGCAGAACAAGACAGCTGTGAGGGCCACAGCTGTATTCTGGGATCATCCAACCTCCTCCCAGGCCCAGTTCCCCGGCTCTGAAGGAAGCCCTTGAACGCCCAAGATGAGTTGCAACTACAGCCGCACCTGCCACCTCCCTTGCAGGCTCAGCAACCACAGCTCATGGCACAGATGATATTCAGCTGCCGGAGAAGACACTGCCCCAAGAAAGTGCTACTCCTTATGCAAGGAAAAGCCCAATAATTAATAGACGGGAATCAACTTTATGAGTCAGCTTACAGAAAGATTTTAATACAAGGACAGTAAGAAATTCCTAGACTTGTGATATGCTTTGGAAGAAAATGCTAAATGATAACACAGTAGAAATTTCTACATTCAGAATATTAACTAAATCCACAATATTTAGACAACTACTAAAAGTCATGTTGAGTGGGGAGGGCTATATGCAGACATGACTTCTACAGACTTGAAATGGAACTTATAATATTTGGTAGTGGCTAATTCAAATGTTAATTACCTTCCGCAACACATGCAAAGTGAAACACTATTACCAAAAAATCCTACACCCCACACTAAAGAACTCCACAACATCTTCTTTGTCTAATCACATGCAGGAAGTACAAAGAGATAACAGAGAGACAAGACGTGCTCTTAACACTCCTGTACTTTTGAATGCAGTGAAGAAGCAATGACTTCTTATTTGGGTCTTTTGCAAATTCAGGTTCCACTTCAAATTTTCTCTCTTTAGAGTACACCACAATTTGATATAAGAAGGAATTTGATCCTGCTTATGTTTTACTCACCAAAACACTTCCAAACAGTGACTTCAAAAAGCTCTTAATTCTGTTTTGGACTTTGTCTGGGAATAGGATCATAAAGTCTTTTTAAAATTAATTTTAAAAATACTCCTTCTCTAAGAAGGAAAGCATCCACCTTACTCAGTAAGACACTCTATGGAAGACTTCAAGTTGAATACTCCAAATTTTAATTTTGTCAGGTTTTTACAGATTATGACAGAAAATTTTCACTACATTTCTCTCCTCTCTCCCACTATCACAACCCCCATCCCTCCACCAATGAAGCAGTCGAAAGACTGATGCACTAAACACAGCCCTGTAAATTATAGTATGTAGGAGATTAAACTTAAGCCTAATGCTACAGTCAACCTTCAACAGCTGAGTTCTATTAATGGACACTCCTTAAAAGAAATCCTTATTGGTTACTATTTAAAACTACAATTCTATTAAAATCTTGACTGAAAGAAATTACGTGTGATACATTTCGCCCATCACTGCCATGACAACAACACCCAGTTCAAGTTTGTACTGCATCCTTTACCACAGTTTATCCAAAGTAAAAAAATACAAAAGGGTTCACTAATCAAATACTATCAATGAATACACAATGTTAAAGAAATAAGTTAATTTATAATGATAGGGATTACGTGTAAACTAGAATAATACTTCCAGTGCACTGAAAAGCCCAGTGTCATTATTATTCTTTCAATCTCCTTCCTATGTGGATTTATTTAAGATCAGCATTGTAAAATTACAGCACAGTCAAGGCACTGTAAAGAACTTAACAGAAAACATCAAGGGAAAAGACAATTAATTGATATTTCACTTCCAGACTTCATGCACAGGACCAGAAATAGGGGGAGGGTGTGTAGGTTACTATACTGCATACATGTGTCGCATTCTATTCGCTGCTGAATGTATTCTCTTGTTGAATACTTACTGCTCTCCAATGCAAAATCCTTTGAAATTCAATGCTCCGAAGAGTTCCTGCTTTGTCATTCAAAGAATCTTTTGAATGAAGAAATTTTCAATTATTGACACATCAACCTAAGGCCAAGTTATCTGTGGGAAGTCGTCAGCTTCCTACTTGCACTACTTGTTGACCTTATAACTCTTTATGTATCATATCCGAACTTCCCTGTTTTAGGCTCTGTCACCAATGATGAATTAGTAACAAGAAAGAAAGCAATTTAAGCAACAGGATGATAGCAGAAAACACCAAAAAAAGCCAACCCTATCCAATATTGTGCTACTTGCTTCTAAGGAAGCAGGTCAGCAGGTCTGAACACAGCTCCACTTCTAATTCACATGCTAGACTAAGTAAAGAAAGCACAACAAACTCCTTCAAGCCTTGAGCAGGTCTCAGCAACCTGCAAGGTGAAGACACATTACGTTACTGTTGTTCTGAACATCAGATGCACATTTTTCAGTCCCATCACAGTCCGTCCCTTTGGTGTTGATGTTACTCTCTACATTCAGGTTCGTTTTGTCTGATACATCTCTGCTGCAAAAAAGCATGTGCTGTCCTGCTTTAGTCTGGGTTATGGAGGGCCTGTTTTCCTCTCTTAGGAGGTGGAAGGTGAGAGGAATAGGTCCTAGGTGGTAAGGTTACTAAATCCCAATCTCTTGCTTCCTGGATAAGTAAGTACAGACAGGACAGGATTTTGTTGTCATTATTTTTCTTGAATGAACATTGTCTTCTCAATCTATCTTTCAGTGAAAATATAAAAAAGCCCAGGACTGTTTGCAGTCCTGAACGAGCACAGTAGTCAACACAGAGGTGACCAACACTCTCAAACATACAAGCAGCTACAAGGGATTTTTCTTTATTGTATCATTTGAATCAAGTTTTGAAATATCAGCTGCTTGCCTTTTATGCAGCTAAGTGCTTTTCTGCATCTGGCCAGACTCTATCAGCAGTTAACATATAAATCAAGTAAGATTTTGTAACAGAATAAACAAAGGCAGAATTTGCATTTTTGTACCTATTCAGAGTCTCAAGAATTGCTGACCATCTAAAAATATGTCACTCCAAGAATATGTAAGGAAAAAGATGAATTCAAAGCAGTACTGGTTTAGTTTTGCCTCTTAAAGGGTAATAGTCACTCAACCTGGATGGTCCATACAGGAACGTACTATTCAACTACTCCAGGAATGGTGCAAAAGATGGCTGGTGACCCCAGTTTCACAGAGTCTGCCATTATCTGGGCTTGGAAATCTTACAAGGATGTGGACATGACAGACCCACATGTACCACTGCAGGAACTACAGCTTCGTTTTTCATCACTGGCAGAAGACAGAGGTTCATGCTGCTGGCTGTACTTTTGTCTTGAGAACAAGATTTCTAATAGAAAGACTGTAAAGCTACTGAAATTTTTTTTTTAAAGGGGTTTCTGATTTAGAGAAATGGAAATTAGAGTGTCAGACAAAAACAGAGTATCCTAGGCAGTCACATAAACAAAAATGTACATATAAGGTACATAAAACATTCAATTCCATCTTCCATCTGTCCCCACCCCTACCAAAAGAAAAACTTAGAATCTTGTCAGTCCAGCTGCTAGTGTTTCCATTTTGAAAAAAAAGCTGTAGGGACAAGACCAATTTTTATTATTTTAATTCTTTTATGAAGTGAAACCTAAACATGTGACAAGTATAAAGTTATTTAATCAATAATGATATCATAGAACAAGTTTTGACAAGGCTACGAGAAAAGAAAATTGCAGTAACAGAAGGAGAACCACTCAAAATGTCATTGGCCTTTAAGGGCACAAAAGTGCCTCTGATAAAAGGTCAAATGCAGGGGATAAAATATTAACAATTACAAACCCCTGAACAGTTGTATTTAATAAAAAACAAGGTATTGAATAATTGAAAATATAAAACCAGAATGATCTGTCAAATGTGACACTGACACCTGTATGAAAATCCCCATGCAAGAAAGGTGCTAACTAGTAATGTTCAAGCTAGTGTTAAAAAAGCAAATCATTCTTATTCATACAGCTTTCTGTCTTTAATCATGGTTCATTAAATTGTAATGCACAACTAGCACAATGTAGAATAGCTAGTCTGAGTAATTCAAAATATAGAACCTCTCTCAGGAAAATAATTATGATACAGAAGGGAAAATAATTTATTTATATTCTTCAGTGCTCCATTACTTTCTAGTTTGTTTTTCTTTTAAATGACACTTACACAACCGAATAGAAGGATAAAACGGAAATATCCTTTTGCAACTTTCATGAGGACATGAAGATACTAACCCAAGGATTTCTAACTTAGAAGTAACGAAAACCAAGTAGGTTTTTTTTCTTTTATAAGGAATAAGAATTTCTACTTCTTAATTTGAAGCCTGTTAAAAGAACCTTATAGACAGGCAGGACAGATATCAGTGAGCCTCCAGTAAAGAAATTAGCACAAAATAGAGGTCTTTGTGGTCATTTCTCCTTGATGAAGCAAAATTGGTTTCCTCTGTATGATACAACTTCATCAAATGGGGATCTTAACTATTCAATTCATTAAGATACCATCCACAGCTTAGGAAACTGTTCCAGAGCATGTGTGGAAGCTTTCTTTTATGGTTATACTGCTGCTATTGTTTAACCAAGCTGCATTATTTAGCTTGGCTAATTCATTTCTTCCCTCCCCCCGCCTTTTTTTTTTAAACACTTTCCCATCATTAATTTGTTTCCTCACAATAGAAGTAGAAGTCAAGATGTCTTGACAAGCTCTCTAAATGTACACTGCTTGATCCTCACTGCATCACAGCTACCTTTTAAGAGAGGTTTTCCTTTTAACTGGGAAACACCAAATTAATGAGATTATTACTATACAAAACATTAAAAAAAATAACCAGAACTGTATCTGATGCTCTTTAGTCTAGTAAAGGACAATGCAGTATAAGAATATGAAGCTTTAATCTTTCTGGGGCCAAAGAAGAATGGAAATGTCTCCTGGGAAATGGCACAGGATGCCATTTTCACCAGTATTTCACAATGACACAGAACTGGAGTTAACAGAAGTTATAGGGACAGAGTTAAGCATAGACTGTCAGCCTAGAAGTCTCCTAAACAAACAGCAAGAACATTACCATATTTCAGTATTGTACTATGATACAATATTTTGATGTTCCAAGAAGTGATCTTCATTGAGGTTGGCATTTGAGAACGAATTAAAATTTTCTGAAAATCAAAACTACAATTCCTCACATGCCAAGTACACTTAGGAATGCTACAAGCTGCATATCCAGACTGACTTCTAATTTCAAACTACTTTGTGGAGGGATAAATACAACTACATATTTGCACATAAAAAAAAAAAAGTAAATCCAAGATACTCTACCACTACAAGAAGTTACTCAAAAGAAATGGCTTCAGAAGGAAACACCACTATTTCAACCCTACTGTTGATGACATTATGACATACTATTTTCTAAGTGCACAATAATACTGAACAGCCTCAAGAAATTATTTGATTTACATGGTTTATCCAGCAGCCTATAACAACAAGTCTTTTTCAGGTGGGCTTACGTCATATATAAATGAATGGTTTAATCCTTACAAATGGATATGTTTATCCTGCAGATGCAAGAATGTGGAAACCGCTCTTAAAAATAGTTCAGTATTTCTCTGACTTAGGGGCTAGAACAGATCTATTACCTTGCAACACTGAGCTTCATGTTGTGTTCACTACATATGCTCTCAAGCCCAGCAAGTCAGTCTTCTAATTAGCCAGATCTCTTCTTTTACCTTCCTGATTTCTGCTGCCCAAGGTTCTATGCTGCACTGCCTGCCATTAAAAATAGCTTGAACCACAACCAGATTTTTCTTTTTTTCTGCTTGATATTCCTGGAATCAAACCCTTAAAAGTTAAACAACATCTGCCTCTATAATCTTCACAACTTTCCAGAGCCATCAACAAGGATGGCTGCCACATGTCTGAAATGAGAGGCAAATGAAACAGTGGGTCTTCTTAGGCTCTGGAGAAAGGCAGACACCAGCAAGGGCTCAAAGAAGTGTTACAAAGACCTTTGCTAAACTAAAGCATTCCAGTGCTGCTCTGAAGCCAAGACCTTCAAGTTACAATGCAGGGAACCTAGAAATATAAAGCATGTGCCTGGCATGGACCTAATTTCTTACTGAGAGGATATGGATTGGATCTTACCAGGGATATTAGCAACAAACCACACTTTGTAGGAGATTCTGGGATAGATCTCTACAAGTCCTTGTCAGTAGCAATAAAGACTGCCCATGACACAACCTAAAAGAGCCAAAAAAGCAGTAGTGCCTTCTAATGCTTTCTATTTCCATTGTCCATTTTACAACTTTGACGCTGCAATTTAAGACATGTGTAATTATGCATTTTGTGGTAAATATGATAGTCTAAAATACCTCGAAGTATACTGACAGACATGCCAACATCACTGAATTTACAAGCATTCTGCTGCATTCTCTAATTAAAGAGAGTCTGATCCACCAAAATGAACGTGTATGAAGGTGATAAAACTCTAAACAGAAAAGAAAATTAAATAGTCCTGCTTCACAGAAGAGCTCCATGCAGCCAGAGCATGTCTCAATTCAGGCCTTGTCCAGACCTTCTCAATGGACTACTGGAACCATAACACATCCAGCAAAAAATTATTCAACTACAAGCAGTTTATGGTTGATGTGTTTTCTAACAGGAGATTTTTATCATTTTCTAGCCAGACAATGCAATTACAGATCAATTAATAACATCTCTGTATAGCTCTTCTTTAAATCTTATTAATTTCTTATGAAAACAACTATAAATTAGTAGATTCATTTCACATATACAAGATGGTGTACTTTTAACAGATTAATTTTTTGAAAATAAATTATTAGTTATTTTATGACAATTCTTGAGACCTTGAAGAAACCTTCTATCTTCTAAAACTTCTTTTATATGGTTTTAGTACATTGCCTTTACTGTTTCTTCTTTAAAACAAAATAATTTATGTACTTTAAGCTCTTTCACAGGCCTTTCAGCAATATTGCAGTATACCTTTCCTGAAACAAGTCTGACTAGATTAAGTACAATCTTCAAGACCTTTGGTCAACTATTTTCAGTATTCTCTGGGGTTTTATTTAACACAGTCTAGTTTTTTTCCAAGTCTTTATTGACCTTAGGCTCTTAAATCAAGCAATTCAGAACTTAACATTCAATCATCCAGTGTAAAAGGATTGCTATAACGAAGATGAAGTAAAGGGAATAGTAAAAATAATGGAGTAATGGAGAAAAGAGAAAAACAAGATAGTAACTCATGGGATCTTTGTAGTTTACATGCATTAGCACTGATGGCAACACACTACTTACAAAGAGCTCCAAAACCCTTTCTAACACGGAGTAATTTACTCTCATCTAGAAGTAACACCATTCTATACGCCTACTACGTGAAAACAGGACCAACTTTCACACTGCTCGCCAAACCAGGCTCATGGCCAGGGAAGAGCACAGCTATGGAAGGCTACAGCAAGGCGTCCCACGGGCTCTTCTGTCCTGAAGCACATTTTATTGATGCACGGGTTCAATGTTTATGCACCCACTGTACCTACAACCACACGTAGAGAAGCTTTTCTGTTACTCACGGAAAGAATCAAAAGATAGCTGAAGCTGGGCAGAAATGAACCACATAAGACTAAGGGCAAGAAACAAATTTTGAAAAAAAATAGCAGGATGGCTTGTTAACACACTAAAATCAACACCTGCCCCCACCATTAAATTAATAAGCCCTTTTCACTGTAGAAAATACTTCCAGATCTTTTCTTATTCACTGGATAGAAAAGCTGTATTTCATTATTACCATTTTTTCACAATTATTTCAATCTAGGTCAAAGCTGGTGGCAAGTCTTAAAACTGCCTCCCAACATGAACGCAGTTGCTCCTGGTTGGTTGTTAGCAGTCTGTCCATACAATCACAAGCCAGTATTTTGGTAATATGTCTCTAAAGTAAACTACTTTTCTGTCCATCCCACTTACATTTTTCCACTACTGAGTTGCTTTGCTGTCAGACTAAAAGAGGTACAGGATTTGTGAAGTTTACTTGTATTTAGATAAGTAAAATCTTGCTGAGTTATTCTTTTTCTTAATGTATTTAATTTATTCCATCCTCAGTAGTAGCTGCCTTTCATTATTATGCAATCACTATCAAATTATTTTGATTAAACTTAATTTTATTAAACCTCCTACAAAGCTAGCTATTCCAGTCACTCTTTGTACACCTTAAAAAAACACAATGAAAGAACAAAAAAAAATCACCACAGAAACAAATCACTGAACAAATAACAAATAAACCACTAGAAAAGTAATAAATAAACCAGACTTTGGGAAGAAGTTTTTCAGAAATAATTTGAGTAGTTTGTTAATCGATTCTAAAAATTTCTAACTGGAGCAATTTTGCTTTCAAATAGTCAACATAAAAATCGTCATCTTGTCGTTGTCATACTAAACTGAGAAATGAATACCTGCGTATTTCTGCTGCTTCTCAAGATTCTCTTGAAAAATGTTAATTTAAGAAATGTGTCTCAAAATACCAATCTTGTAAAAAATAAAACTTTATGATAAATATAAAAATACACCCTACATATAGTTATGCATGAATCCCATCAGAAAACAATCCATAACATCCAACTTCTAGTTAATGTAGATCAGTATCATAGACCTCACTTTGCAGCTTTCATAAAAGACAATCCAGTGTTAGATCATAATAGTTCTAGCCTAGCTAGTCCCTAACTAACAGGATTTATTTGTTGTAACAGGTTAATTTATGATAACAAGTTCAATGTGAAAAGCTCAGCTGCTAGAACAACTAATTTAATTTCCTCTACAGGAAATATGCATATTTAAAGGCATTGCTGGTATTTTCTGTGGAAAGAACACAAGATAACCAGAAAAGTCTATTTGCAATGCCTCTGTTATGATTATATGCAATGATTCTTAAGAGAGCCATATGCCAGTTGGCACTGTAATTCAGGAAAGAAAACATTCACTTACCGCAGTGTGACTGGAAAACCTGTGGCTTGACTACCTGATTGCAGATATTGCACACTACAAGATAGAAATCATCATGAGCTGGATAATGGCCAAATAAGTGCATATCTGTGGGAAAGTTAAAAATATATACAAGAATTAGAAATTATGCTTTAAATATATATTAAGAAAAAAAATTGAAAATACTGTAGGGCCATTACTGTTATATTAATTTATACAAAGCAAATGTATACATTGCTCCATGAAATCATCTTACTATGCCAAAGAGATTTTTTTCCCTCTTTTGGGTTTCAAGGTCCTGTACTAATGCTGCAGTCTTACCCCTCAGTCTGAGTCAGAACACAGACTGCAACATCTTTTCTTAACACTCACTGCCAAGAAGTGGAATAAGGATTTCTGTACTGGTCAGTACAGAATACTGTACAAAGGAATATACAAAGGAACATATTTTTAAAAATCTCTGCCTGAAGATCCTTATAGAAAACACATTGCATAGGTTATGCTCCATGTTACAATATTCCAAGCTTGACTGTAAGTTGCTTGAGAAAGGCTCCTGCTTAAAAGCTAGTTATAGTGGCCAAGGTCAAGGATCCTACAGCTTAAAATACAGCCAGGATGCCATGCCATATGAAATTTCTGATTCTGTGCAAATGTCCTTCCCTAGTTCCAACACCCTGCTGTTTGTCCCCAACAAATACTGTGGGAAGAGACAAAGTTGGTTAATGAGGTATTTCTTGGTGATGGTATGAGGAATTTAATGAAATCCAAAGACAGGTACAGTCAGATGATGACAGGCACTTGTCCCTCTCAGCTGAAACACATAATGCAATACATGCATTCTTAAGCCATTACAAACAGAGTAAAATGGGCTTAAATTACTAACTGAAGCCACCAGAACTCTAACATTACAAGTGAGGTAACCTGTTCTACTCTTCACTGCTATAACTTAAGAACAAGCACACATACTCATCCACCACAGCTCAGCTTAGAGGACAGAAACTCCAGTCACTTTTATGCATTTCAGTGGGATAATGTCACCATACCCAGTGCTGTTAATGAATGCGTTGCTGCATTAGTAACCCCATGCCAAGTGCTGGCCCCACAGACCACACCACCTCTCAGATTATAAAAATAAAGATGTTGTAAATTTCAGTGGTATTCAGGAGCATCTGAAATCTATTACAGAACTTGCAAATGCAGACTGAAATATTAATCTGGTGCCTTTTAAACAGGAGGAAAACTGAGAGGACAACCATGTACAACAGCAGCTGTGATTGATAAACATCAAAAACTAAATCCTACTTCTCCAGTAAGTCACGTATTTCTAAAAAATAGCGATTTCTTTCAAAAACTGACTCAAGCAGGTACCTTATTTCACTAGTTCTTAACCAAAGCAATTATTTTGGCCCTAGAACTACTTTCATAAGTAATTCTGCCCTGGTCTCTGGCACTGTAGGTAACATCACTAGTCACGATGGCAGTAGCTTGGCACAATGAAGCGTACAATGTCTTCAGTTCCCAAAAAGCCCAGAGGAACGGGACATCACTCTCATGGTAATACAGGCAGTACCACAAATAGATCCAAAGAGGCTCACTCAAGAATTCTTGGGCACAAACGAGCCCCACCAACCTGCAGGTATTTCATAGTATGATGTGATGTGAATTGGTCCTTTATCCACTGAAAATCAGAACTCTCTGTTACTGCTTGTCCAAGGCTATGAAATCCAGTTGAAAGGTTAACCAGACGTGACACCTTTGCAGTGCTGGTCTTGCACTAACCAAGCCTTTAAATGCAGTACAGCCAGATGAATGCAACCAACACATTCAGCCTAAATTTAAAAGAATGCCAGTAGTGAGGTATAAACTCCCTTGGTGTAATTAGTATTAGTACTGGTAAAGCCAAAAGTGCAAAGTTAGGTTAAATCTAATCTTCCTTACTGGTAAAAAAAATAAACAAAACCCTAAGCAGCCACTAAAACAGGCCTTTTTATTTTATTTATTGTTTTAATATGGTAAGTCAGTGATCTTAAAAATTATTTTACATTGGCAATTCTTAGCTGGATAGTTTTGATCAGAATCTACAGATTTCCAACAGCAGCACTGTAAGTTCCATAGAAAGGAGTATTTCTTCTGGGTATGATTTGACACAAAGTCTCAGCTCAAAAACACGCATTTAATTACAGTTATGAAGTATTTTTTAAATGGTTAAAACATCTCAAAATGGTTTTTTTCTGTTGTTTGAAGGGTACGGTGACAATCTTAAGAAAACATACAGACTTTGCCCTTCACAAACACAGAAGTTACAACTGTTTTCCAGTTTAAATTCCTTAAGTTCATTTAACCTTCACAGGTCTGTATCCTAACTTTTAAAACATGTCCAGCTCTGAGGCGTCTAAAGTTTGCCTGGGTCTGAGTCTGAATTTTTATGATTTCTGGCTGCAGGAAGTAACTTACAAAAAACATAAGGTATTAATACTGGTAAAAACCATTCAAGGACATAGGTGGGAAAAGGAATCAGGTTAGTTCACAGGCTCACAAAACCATCTGCCTTTTCACCAGGCACTGTCAAGGAGACAGAGTAGTGAAGGAAGAGTCCTGGTACCTGTGAGCTGGCTCCACTACCCTGGCAAACACCACTGCACCTAACAGGTAAATAGCACCATTTGAGGGGTTTTTTCATACTCCATATGAGTTGATACACAAAGAAACCGCACAGACATGTAGGAGAACACACCAAAATGCTGCTGTGAGACACACCAGCATCAAAAGGATGCATAGATGCAGAGTAAGTG
Source organism: Gymnorhina tibicen (assembly GCA_013399875.1). NCBI lineage: Eukaryota > Metazoa > Chordata > Aves > Passeriformes > Artamidae > Gymnorhina > Gymnorhina tibicen. The sequence continues at coordinate 2,989,664 of VXAZ01001116.1, read as the reverse complement.
ACATTCTGAAGCAATACTTTGGAACTTTTTTCATATTGCAGATGCCTAGAAATAGCCCAGTGGAGGGGCAAGTGTCCATTGTAAAGGTGAGTTTTCTGTGTGAACTGAAGTTATTAGCCCCCTCTCAAAAGTCCACTTAAAATAATCCAAGAATCTCAAGGACACAAGACTGCAGGTTGAAAATAAGAATTGCAGCACGGAAATGTACTGTTATTATTGCATCAGAATAGATAAAATCTTAAATTAAATACTATCTTTCAGACTTTTAAGATTCCTTAAAACTCCCACTATGCAGGAGTTTTTAAGATAGGAAAATTCATCAAGTCCAGGCAGGTTCAACTACCTCTCTTAGTTCATTCATGTTAACAAGATTGGCACAAATCTGTTTTCATGATTAAACTCGTGATTTGTAAGCACACACATTATATAAAAATTACTTTTCAGTTGAAATTGCACAAGACATTAATATTGGTTCACTACAAATTCCAACTGGGGATACACGTTATTAGATGTAATAATATTACAAATGCAATCCAGATTGGAGCATTTACAATGAATAAAGCAAGGAACATTTGAAATTTAAAAAAAAGTAGAAAATATAAACAGCTATATATCTTTTCATACAGGTTTTTTCTGTTTTTAGTATGAACAGTTCAATGCGGCCATGTCCTACGCAAAGCAACCAAGACTGAAAAGTTATTTTGGACACTGGTATCATTCTTAGATCAGATTGCAGCCATTTGACAATTTGGACCTTCTGTGTGCAACAAAAAAAGACAGTGGCTTCTCCAAACAAAAAACTGTCTTCTAAAGGCAATAATCACATCTCCCTGCCTGCTTAGTCAGAAGCAATGGTGATAAGCTTTTCAGAAAAGATTACTTTTGGGGAAGAAAACATGTCTCTAAAGCTAGCTCAGGAAAGACTTCTTCATGGAAAGAGGAAAGACCACTGAAAAAGACAGGTAATAATTACTGAATAAGGTGAATGACTATCAAATGGTACTGAAATCATTATCAAGGTAAGAAAAGAATAATGAGGAACAGAAAAGCAGCTGCAAAGAGTATTTATTTTCTACCAAAAACTTCCTAGCCCCTGAAAGTGAAACAAAGTGACCATGGTGTGCATGACTCACTGCACACTGGCAGGCTGACCTGCTTGTTCCCTGTGTGTCAATACAGACACAAGAGTGAGACAGAAAGGGCTGCCCAGCCCTTCTGCAAGGTAAAAGCACTCCATAGCCCCCATCACAGTCCCCTCATCTTACTGGAAGATACTTCCAGCAGATTCAAAGTAGACTCTCGATGGCAAAAAGAAGTGGTAACTTATTTTTCAGTATCCACACACTTTTCAAAAGGGCCATCCACACGTACCTCACTCCTTGCAGTACTGAATCATCATCCACTCAAAATGAAACACAGCCGTGCCTGTTGATACCATTCAGTGACAAAAGCCTCCTTGAAAATGAGCTACTGAACTAACAGGATGCAAAAGCGGCCCATATCATGGGAAAGATATTCTATATAGGTGGAAATCTGAGACAGTGAATGCTGACTGTTTGAAATTACTTTCATAGATTAAAATCTTAAACAAAATATTACTTTGTGTATACTTTGCTATGGCACTCAAAAAATGAATACAACATCTGCCTGTAGGTTTTATATTATTAACATTTGCAAATAAAAAGAGAGCTGTAGCCATATGACTTAGTTTTGTAAGAAAATTTGGTGAAATGTGCATTAAAAACACAAATACCATAGAAACAATAGAAAATGTTGCTTCTGCAAATTGTGGCACAAACATAAAAATGCAGGTGTCAGATACCACTTTTTATCTTCTCCAATAAGACACAGAAAAGAATTATTTTTAGAAACAATCAAAGGCAGATGACTTATATGAAGTTCCTTCTCTATTATTGTATAAATTCATAATCATTTACATCCCACCGTATAATAAAACACAAGCTAGAAATAATCTAAAACATTCTTCCACTGCAGAATTAAGGTTGTCAAACAGTAAGACCTCACACTATTGCGTGGGAAATCAAGTTTTTAATGATGATCTTTTGCTATAAATTATATACACTTTAAACATTCACTTATATATCTGTTGCTCCACTAAATATACCCACAAAGCCCGCTTTGAAAAACATCAGTGATGCTTATGTGCCAAGAGAGAGAAGGGGAGGGAGAAGGGGAAGAGAAAGACTATTCAAGACACACTGCACACTGGTTTAAAATTAACAAAGAAAAGCTAAAAAAAAAAAAAGCAGTGGCAAAAATGGCAATGGACAAAACCAAATACATGTCGTTCTTCCAGCTCCTGGAGCTACGCATGTTTAAACTCTATGTCTAGAAATGTGCCCAGTATTTCCCTCTTGTTCCACAGAAGTGACAAATCTGTACATCATTCAAGAACTGGAGAAACGTACAAAATCTTTCAGTGCAGTAGATTACTTCTACATTTGAGATTACTTAAAAAACTAAGTAATTTGAATGGTGAATTGAAACTTGAAACTGAAACAATAAAAAGACAATCTTCAGGGCATTATTCAGAAAGCAGTTAAACACGCTTGCATAGACAGGTTGGTCTTATCATAGAAACAAATGTAACACTCTTTCCATTTAACATGAGCCTATTCTCCCCTGAGTGCAGTTTTCCTTTCTTACACAAAAACCAGTAAGTCACTTCAGTAATTAGTTCACCAGTATAAATTGCATTTTACCGCTGAAAATGTCAGTCACAATTGCAAATTAATCACAGAATGATTTCAGCTGACAGAGACTGCTGGATGTCATTTATTCCAAGATCCTGTTGAAATTGTGGCTAACTTCAGGGTCAGCACCACAAAGTAACGCTCAAGATAATTTCTTTTCTGATGGAAAAATGCCGGTCACTGTTAAAGTAAAGTTGAGGAAAAAATAAAATTAAAATATTCATGACAGAACTAACATAGAACCAAACACAACTGTCGTAAGTCCTGACTGATGCCCTTCAGGTGCTAATACAAGGAACTTAAGATTCTGCATGCTAAAAAGTCAAGTGAGGAAGAAAATCAATAAGAAGGAAACAGAAATACTGGCCTTCTCAGCAACAGCAATAATAAATGAAACGTGACTGTGATGAAGAAAAAAAAATGCAGGGAAAAAGCAGCAAATAGACTTAAGTGTCAGTGTGGTAAAGAGTCAAGGTCATGACACCTTTAAACCAGTCCAGTATGGCTGAATGGTATGCTGCCTCCCAGGTTAGAGCAACAATGAGGACAGCGGCAATCCTAAAGCATGCTGGGAATAGTTCATTAATCATAGTGTATATAATAAATACCACCCCCAATGACGCAGAAGTACTTTATACTCCACTGCCTTATCTAGGCATTGGTACTGAAGATAGAAATGGTGCTTTCCATTCCCAAAGACCCATAATAAAAGAAAAAACAGAAGTTCATAATTGGGAACTAGTGATCTAAACAAATATTGTGGATTAACCACATCTGCATATCTTTTGTAACAACCTATTTTTGGAAAGGATTATAAAGCAAGCTATGCAACACTGACATTACTATTTTGCATAAGACACTATATATCAATAAAGAGAAAAATGAAATAATCATGAGAAAATGTGACAATGTTGTTCTTCCACAGTTCTGAAGGCTTCTATGTAATTTATGTAGGCTATTTGCCATCCCAGTCTAAAGTAATTTGGCAATATAGGACCGGAATTGCCTGGGCTACCAGATTAACATATCACAAGAATACTAGAAAACCCAGAACTCACACATCAAAAAGTATGCTGCATATCTATGACACCAAGAAATCTCAGTTTTTCATGTCTTAAAACATCTAGAGGATAAGACAGCACTTAATGTAAGTTTTTCCTCCTTGAAAAACCTACTTTTAAAAATTTCCTTATATGGAGGTACAGGGCCCCTTAGCTTCCGGGGTAGGCAGAAGATCGCTCATCTGCTTATGGAACCTTTATTTCACTCTCTGTAGAACTCAGAATATAAACTGATCAAAGTTTGGCACTGGTAAGGTCCTTTTGGACTCCAAGCTTCATATTCCTGCCCCTCCCTTGTTCTTGTATCATCAATTAACTGATTACACAAGGAGTCAAATTCAAGCCAACTCTGAATCAGGAGCAAAGCAATATGAAGAAGGACAGAACAAAACAGGAAATGGTTTTCTGACACTTTCATTCCAGAAGCTGCCTTGCTGCAGAACCTCATGAATGCTACCATCAGCGTGAGGGGAATTAAATGCAGAGTCCAGAACTGGACAGCAGGAGGGCCAACAGGACCAAGATCAGTTCAAACTGCAGTGGAGCAGTGGTGCCTCTCTAGATTAGTCTGAAATCTGTCACACAGCTATCTGTGCAATATTAAAGGAATTTGGCTCCAAAAGAAACTTTGTAAAACTACTTGCCTCTTAGTTAAAAACAGAAGCAAATGTATTTATTAATTTGTAACATATAAAAAGATTCAGAAACATTGCATTTTGCTTGTGTGGCAAGGTTTTGGTAGTGGGGGGAGCTACAGAGGTGACTTCTCTGAGACGCTGCCAAAAACTTCCCCCAAGTCTGACAGAGCCAATGCCAGCCAGCTCCAGGACAGATCTGCCACTGGTCAAGGCTGAGCCTATCAGCATATTAACGCCTCTGTAATACTTAAGAAGAAAAAAAAAGTTACTGTGCAGAAATAATTGTGGACAGAGAATAGAGAGGTAGAGAATATGTGAGAGAAATAGCCCTGCAGACATCAGGGTCAGTGAAGGAGGGGGAGGAGGTGCTCCAGGCACTGGAGCTGAGATTCCCCTGCCGCCTGTGTTGAAGACCAGCCTGTCTCAGCATGGAGGTCCATGAGGGAGCAGAGATCCACCTGCAGCTCATGGAGGACCCCACAATGGAACATGTGGATGCCCAAAATGAGGTTGTGGAAAGCCTGTGCTGTAGCACAGCACATGGAAAGCCTGTGCTGCAGCAGGCTCCTGGCAGGATCTGTGGCCCCATGGGAAGAGGAGCCTATGCCAGAGCAGGTTTGCTGGCTGGACTTGTGACCCCCTGGGGTCCCACACTAGAGCATCCTGTTCTTGATGGACTGCACCCTGTGGAAAGGGACCCTCACTGGAGCAGTTAATGAAGAAGGGAAGGACTCAGGCTGGAGAAGGTCGTAGAGCACTGTCTCCAATGGGAGGGACCCTACACTGGAGCAGGGGAAGGACCCCTCTCCTTGAGGAAGAAGCAGTGACAGAAGCGACATGTAATGAACCAACCACAACCCCCATTCCTTGTCTCCCTGTGCTGCTGGGTGGAGAGGAGATAAGAGAATCGGGAATAAAGCCTGGGAAGTAGGGAGGAGTGGGGGGAAGGTGTTTTTAGGATTTGTTTTACTTCTCACTATCCTGCTCTGATTTTGCCTGGTAATAAATTCAACTAATTTCCCTAAGTCAAGTCTGTTTTGACTGTGACAGTAATTGGTGAGTGACCTCTCTCTGCCCTTATCTCAGCCCATGAGCCTTTGGCCATATTTCCTCTCCCCTGTCCACCTGAGGAGGGTAGTGATGGAGTGGCTTTGGTGGGTACCTGCCTCCAGCTAGGGTCCAACCACCAAAAGCATATAATCTCCTTTCAAGTAATTCCTTATGTTTCTAACACTCCCTATTACTGAACTAACCTTTAAAACCAGATTCCCATTTTGCCATTTAACTTTTCAGTTATTTTGTGCAAAGTAACCGGATAGGGTAACTTTTACCTTATCAGTTTCTGAACACAGTGACTTTTCCTGCCTGCCCTTCAGTTAAAGAACCTCCCCATTTCAGACATAAAGGGTGCAGGTACTCAGAAACCAATGTACATTTAAGAGAGGAGGTTATGAACCACTGAGGTCTGTTTGGATGACTATGAGAAATTTGGTTAACACTTTATTTTTTTTACCATCAGAGTTTAAACTAAGTGCAAATACAACATTAAAAGTTGCTAAAATATGTTAATAAATATTAGCAAACATTTGCATTTGGACACAGCACTCCAGGGCTGGAGTGACAGGGGATGGCACTGGAAAGGATCAGCTAGAGCAGAGACAGCCCATTCACCAACTTGGCAATGCTCTGCACTGGCCCTTCTCTTGCAAGTCTGCATGGAAGAATCTGGAGAGCGGAACAAGGCTGCAAAGCGAGACAAAATACAGTTTAGCAGGGTGAAAGGCAGTAAAACCCATGTTTGTAATTGAAATGGACATCACTCAATTACACAGTACCTAGTTTTCAGTAAGGTAAGTGTACTTGTACCATATGAACACTGGGCAACTGCAGTAACTCCAGTAATATCTACAAAATTGTCAACTGTTCTTACATTTTTCTTTAATTATTAGATTGCACTTCAGGGAAATTATCTAAAGGAGCTTCTTCCTCATGAACTTGGATTTTGAATTGCCTTCTATTTTACATATAACAACATATTTCAGGAACTAGAGCCACTGCTTATGAAGTTTGTATTATAAAACTGTACAAAGTCAATACCCAGAAGAAAATCCTGCTACATTGTACAATAGATACCAGTTAAATATATTAAGATCCAAAGACATAAACAAATGAAAAAAAAACCCAAAAACCAGCACCCCCAAACAAAAAACCCCAAACAAAAACAATTTTTCCACAAATCAGTTACTAAATATGCCTCAAAAATCTAGGTGAGCAAAACACAAGGAAGAAATAGGCTTTTAATGTGTTCAAAAGCAAGCTACAAGAGTCATGTAAATGTAAACTGTATCTTCAACCAGACCAATAGGTTAACATTTAGATCTGGCTTTCGGGATTTAAGGAGATGTGTGCCACCAAATATCTCTATTTTCCCAACCAGATACACTTAGTCTAATTAAATCACCTCCAGCTACAGATTTCATCTTGCTTATATCTGGAAATCTTCAGGACAGCAATAGTATTATCAAATGACAGCAAAAATTAAATTACTGAGGGCAAGGAAAAAAAGACACATTATTTATAAGGATCTAGACTATGTACTCCATATCCTGAAGAAGAGGTGACAGTCCATCTGTAGAACATATAACTGACCCCAGACTCCTGAGTATGGAAAGCATGGCAAAGACCTGATCAGAGACTTTCTAACCCTGCAGATACAGTGGATTTCTCTTAGATCTCACATATATCACTATCAAAAACCTGGGAGAGTGAGCATGGTTGCACACAGGTGTGCATACAAAGGATCAGGAATGTGCAGGAAAATCATCAGTCTCTACGTTAGAATCCTGATTTCTTAACATCCCACGGGCATGGAGAGGAACGTAAGGAGAGGAATGGCTGGAAATCATCTTCATTTCTCTCATAATTCAAAGCGAACATCATGCACCTTGACCAGGCAGTCTCCACAAACCACCATACAGCAACAGAACAATTCTTTCTTTCTCAAATATGTATCAAGAGAAGTCTCACTGCAAATGAGACTTGTCAGCACAAGTAGTACCCTTCATGGATGATGGCACTAAATTTCAGCTCAGATTGATGTATAGCTCTCCAGAATCAGATGTTTGACCTTTAGCAACAGTTAGAGGGTTGCACCACATCCATACTTTCTGCAGAAGGTGGACTCTGACAGCTTCTCTGCTGGGAAAACACACCTTGACACAGGAAGAGATGTCATCTGCAAGTTAACTACAATAACTTATAGAAATACACAATGTTTTAGCTTTTGATTTTTCTGCATGAAGATGATTAAGCTTTCTGATACATAGCCAAATAAATTAACAGGTATGGAAATATCATAAACATACTGGTCCTGCAGAAGTAGTAAGATGAAGATCTGGAGATATCAAATGCTGGTTGAAAAAGAATCAAAATAATTTAATAACCCATCTGTAAACTTCACAACAGTACCTCTACTAAACATCTTCTTTAGAGTGAGTCAGAGTGAGTACTAAAGTGGTTTTTCCTTATTTTTCCTCATTTCCCTCATGACTTCAATGATCTTATATTGAGTGAACACATATTAGTGATCTGAAAAATAAAGTTTGAAAGGAAAATAACTTCTCTGATATTTATTGACATTTTCTTTTAGCTTTTTTTTTTTTTAAGGAAATGTTGAATATGTCATATTAGGGACTACTAATAGTCATATTAGGGTCTACCAAATTTGCAGCAAAGAGACAGAAATGTTTCAAATACAATTAGTTTGCAATACTGTTAGTAATTCCAACATTTGGAGTGCTAGTAATGAAATACTACAAGGATAGCACGTTTTCTTCTTTCATTTTCTTGTCAATGCACACTATGAAAAAGTTATCTATGCAGTAAAACAGTCCCATGGAGAAAAATCCCATGGCCAAAAAACTCCTTCTTTCCTATTTCTTCTGTGCAGACTGCCATGAAACAGACTTTAATCCTCCAACTGGTGTTTCCTTCATAAACACTCAGCAAGACACAACTGGCACTCACACATTCGCCTGCAAAGTTGTATTATCTTCTGCAGAAGAGCGACTCTGGTTTAAGGCAGTACAACTGGACTGAAGGAGAGAGCTGGCTTAATTCCTGGCTCCCAAACAACATTCTTGCATGACCCTGATTAGACTTTTCTGTGCCTCAGTATCCCATCTCTAAAATCAGGATAATATGCTCTTTGTCTGCCCTGCCTGTTTAGATTGCAGCCTTTCAGTATTCTCTTACTATTTGTCCATACACTGGGACCACAATGGGGCCCTTCATTTTGGCTGGGACCTCACTATGACAATAGAACAAGCAACGAATAAGATAACTTGCAGCGTGTTTTAGACGCAGTGTGACAATCTTTACAGAAATCCTGGTTTTTTTTATTAAGAACATAAGTTATTAAGGGTTAAAGAAAGTCTTATAAAAATTTTCACAGCTTTCTAGGCCAGCTCTTTAAAAACATTATTATTGTTATTATTATTAAAATTTAACAATAAAGATAGCATTATCAGAAAACTATTTCTCAGACAATGAGTAATTTTTATAGTAAGGAAAACAATTAGTAAATGAGCAAATAAACATTGAGAAAAATAATATCTTTAATCTCACCTATGTAATTTTACAAAATGCTAAGTATTTAATTGATCTTCACTTCTCCCTACAACAAGAGTCAAGGCCAAGAACATCTTTTAATTTAACTCTCTTCTCACCCAAGATGGAAAGTGCCTGCTCATTCTTAATCAACAGCTGGATATTAAATGGAAATGTATTGTCTAAATGTACTGTCTAAAAGGACACAAATAATTCTTATGCCAATTCTCTGAGCTTTTTCTGTATTGCCTCCTATCTATAACAGCACATCTTTTCAGGAATATTGCCTCTCAATATTCAATATCAACTCAACTCTCTGAAAAGTTACTTTCAGAAACATCATCTTTTTCCTTCACACAATGCCTAATGAAATAGATTAAGTTCTCTTTCTTGTTGGCATACAGATCAAGGTACTGCTTAAAGTGTTCAACTGTGGGGTTTTTTTCAGTTAGAGGACTAAATGCCAAAGAAAAATACATGAGAAAAAATATTAATGGATAATAGGATGTGGAAAGACGAATGAGAAACTTTCTAACCAAAGTCCAAACATACAAAATGTCTACCCTAAGGCCACTTAGACAAAACAGTTAAAAAATTCCTACAAATTGAAGAGCAGCCTATAGCTCCACTAGCATACAGCTCCAGAAAATAGCTCTCATTTTAAGAATTCTGCTCTCCAGGGAATAATTATCTTCATAACTGCAATCAGTCAAAAACTTGTACTGTCTGAAAAAGCATATATACATCATCAGCTCTTACACTGAGATTTATACAGTACACTTACATGCACACCACAAACATTTCCCAGGATAGGAATATGCTCCTACTGGTTCAACATGTTGCCTACAGACAAACAAGTCAGCACTCTGTGCTGGTACAGTAGTCTCTTCCTTATTCCAGGAGGTAAAAGCAGTTTTGCTAGACTAACCAAGTCCATGACAAGAGCCTGCTGCACACCTCAGGGAGTATTCTTACCTCTAACAGACACAACCCTTAAAGAATGTGGTCGTGAAGGGCTCAGGTCAACAGAAGTTTGTATGCCACTGAAGTGTCCATCAAATCTTCAGTATGAACATATCAAAGAATATATACACACTGCATTCAGAGGTATTCCGTTCCTTCCACCTCCCTCCTTCCTCCAGGAGTGCTACTAAGAGTTTCTCAAAGGTACAGGATCAATCACAATTTAAAGCCACAAAATAAACCTTTGCAGTTAAAGTCACTACTTTATAAATGAGAAAATTCCACTAGCAAGACAAGCTCATTAAATTTGTTGCCATTAAATGAGAGTGAAAATAATTAATTTTTTTGTTCCTACGTCAAGCTAAAAAAGGCTTTAAGAATCTTGAGGAGATTTTATCAACTAAAGAATGAGCAGAAGAAACTATAGTATTTTCCCTCCAAAATATCAAGAAATTTCATCTGAAGACTTTTAAAAAATTTACAGGGCAAGTCTAAAATAATCTGCCCATCTAGTAGTACTGAAGAAGCAAAAGAAAGAAATGAAAAGCAATGGAAAACACACTTATTACTTGTATCTGTCATCAACTTGTTATCTTGCACAGTACCTACTCCTGAGACAAATCATTCGTTTAATACTGTCACTCAAAGGCATACACACTAATATAATAAAAGCTATTAATGGAAGCTCTTAATGAAAGAAAGAAGCAGTTTGTTAGCTCAGTCACATTATTGTTGTGCTTTAATTTCTGCCACACCGAATACTGCACAAGTCATATTCTCACCTGCACATATGTAATACTCACTATCTAACAAACAAAAAAAATGCAGTGATTTTGTTTTCTTGTTCTCAGAGACTTGGGAAAGCTTCAGATGTCTCTGGAGCTGTTTTGTTTGTTTCCTGGACAGGAGAAAAAGGTAGCTTTTGTGAAATAAACTACTCAAAATATAGGAAGACAACAGTTTTTCCTAATTTTAGTATTAAGTACATGACTACTACAAGATTTTTCCAGCACACTGTTCTTCACAACAGCAGATCACTTTGCACTACTTGGCAGCTGCAATGACTTGTTAGTACTTGGTTGGTACTTCAAGGGATAAAGTATCACAAAGTAGCATTTCTGCTTCAAATACCACAAAGTAGCATTTCTAAGGCTTCAGAAGTCTTTCTCTTTAAGGAAGACCACTGCATGTGATCAAGTATCAGCAGGCTGACTTGCATGTGCTACACTGATGAAAAAGGTAAGAATGTTTTGGATCCATTTGAGCAGGAAGGTAGCGAGCCTGCTTCCCAATGCAACCCGAGTCCCGACTCCTTGTGGCAGGTACACTGCAGCTTCATTGCTGTTGACACCTGACTGAAATTAGGATACAAAAGGCTCAGATATTTTTACTGGGGTGCTAAGAACATCCTAAGAACACACACAAAACTTCACCAAGATTAAAGCAAGCTGCTGAAAATGGGTCTGCTCAGTGACTGTCTCAGGTTCTTGGCACAAATGTGCAAAAGGTCAGCAACAACCTTTGCTGGTATGACCTGGTCCCAAAGCGATGCTTCTCCCAGCACCCAGCTTCCCGCATTAATCTCATCCACCTAACAGCTCACTGACATGAATGGACCACTTAACACTTCTTATGCTGCAGTCTGATGCCTGTCAACTTTGCTTAGAAGCAATCTCCCTTCCAGCATTATACTATTCTGAGGATTTGGGTGTAGCAAAGTAATTGTTCATTTATTTCTGACGATGGGGGTGAAGGCAAGCAGTTGCTAATTTATTTCATCCAGTATTAAGAGTGTTGTGCTAGCTAAACACACTAACATCAATCATCATCATTTAGCTTTCAACAGCTAAAAAAAAATAAAAAATCAACAAACCAGTTCTGTTTAAACACTGACTTCATGTGTTTCGAATCCATATTTTTTTCTTTAAGTCTGCTGTGCCCCCTAATACTCCATGATTTATCTAATTGCAGGGTCATTGGAACAAGAGGTTTCCTAGATAAAGTTCAAGACACAGCTTTTCAGAGACACATATCTGGCTTCAGCAGTGATAGTGCCTTGAACTGACAGAAGAAAAAGGAGGTAGAGGAGCAAATATACACTGCCTTGTCTCATGCATTTAAAGTACACTCCAGCATCATAAAGCAATAAAAAGTCATCAAGATTCATGGACAGAGACCACTTAGGAGACTTTTTCACCAATCCAATTTAACAAAAATATCCTCCACATTATCACAAGGAACAAACCTTACTCCCATTTACTTTAACAGTACAGATCCTTGGAGGGCTGTTACTAATTACTGCATAATCCAACAGACAGGACAGTGGACAAAGGAGGAGTCAAACCCTGCATTCCTTCATCCCCTGTGGGGAAAGCTTTTAGACAAATTTCTTGAATTCTTCTGTGTTTCCCTGTACATCAAGAGGAATTACGTACATTTGTAACTTATAATTAAAAACTTCCAAATTTACTAACAAAAAGCATCACACAAGAAAAGAAGTATATCCATTCTTATGCACATTTGAATAACTGCTAACAACTCATCTGCAACTTTATGTGATAATTACAATGGCGTAAGTGACAGCTAATTCCTATCACAGCATTTCATCTGAAAAAAACCCACTGGTATTACTACTTTTCTAAAAGACTGAATTCTACAAAATTCAGCTTCTGAAAAAAAATCCCAACAGAAAATAGCCTGAATATGGTACAGCAGCCATGCGAATGAACATCTGTCCACTAAAAATTGTTTGCATGCTCTCCAAGTTGCAGATCAGAAGCAAACTCTGGAGCTGCTTCCATGAGCTGAAGCTGCTTCAGTGTGAAGAGGTACATACACATTTTGAGGGATGCAACACATCTCAGAACAGGACTGCACTGTGTATGCTGTTGCAGCACCAGAGCTGTGGAAGGTAGCAGCCTCAGGAATCTTGCCAGCAGGTTGGTGAGAGATTAATGCAGTGCATGGATTTAATGAAAGGTAATGAAGGCTAATATAACACCAGACAGAATCATTAGTCTAATCAAAAGAGTCTGTGAAATGCTTTGTTAAGGAGTCTAACTACCCGAGTATAGAAAAAAATTAACATTAACACTAACTAGCACTAACATCCCACTCAGCACAGCACAGAGAATGACCATACACAACTGTAAAGTACATTTTTGGAGTACCATTCACAAAACCTCCAAGTTTGTGATGTGCACTTCTTCCCAATCTCCTCTTTGACAGATGTGAGTTTTGTTGAACTGTGTATCTGAGAGGCAGACACAACTTGTTAATGTAAACTCTCTGTTAATGAAGCTTCTGTAAATGATCTGTCCAACTACCCTGCAATTAAATACCATCTTGTTTCCAAGATGATCATAAATATTTTTTCCAACAACTTTCCAACAGAAAAGATATTCTGTAGTCATCAGAGCAGAAAGGCTGAACGGTCCATTTTTTTTCAAGCATTCATCATAGAAAGCCTCTGCCTAAGGAAAACTCTTAAGTCCCAAATACACTTTCTTCCAGAGTGTTAAAATACAAAGCACCTTCAAAGCTTCCTAAACTAGTTTCATACCACATTTGTTATTTTAAGTCTCCATGTTCACGTGCAGTACATTATTCAATACCTAAATTGTGGTCATTTGACTCTGTTTAAAACTTGTCTCTCAATCGCAAGCATTTAACAGTAAAGAATTCTTGTAGTTTATAAAACTGGACTCTTTATTTTGATTATAACAACATGTTTCTGCAATGCAAAAAGCCTACAAGAACTGTGAAAAAGAAAGCACTGACTGCAGAGAAGCACATCCTCTACGTTACTGGAGTACATAGCTACAGCATAGTTACATGACGATACAATACAATTCAGGCAGTTTGGACACCTTACCTATAAATTTCTTTACTGATTTAATAAGTTTCTTTACTATCTGAAAAATTATTTTATAACTCTATCGCTCTACCTATATTTGCAATACTTGAAGGATACTTGCATCAGCATTTTAACTACTAAAAATCTTATAATATTACTTTTTTTCAATATAGTTTCATGTTAGTGAAAAAGAGAGTCGTTTTTTCTTCCTGACTGTATCATCCTAAACTCTTCATAAACACAAATTAGAACTTGCTAATTTCTGCTTTGCTATTCTTTTATCATTTAAGTGAAAGCAGTTTCTGTTTCATGCACCAGCTGAATTTTACAGCTAACACTAGCAAAGTCACTGTATTCAAAACTTTTGTCTATATCTCCAGACACATAAAGTGGGAAAATTGAGTTTCATCTCAGAGTTATATTTTACAGCAAAGAGAATGTTGCAACTATTTACCACTTACAGTTCAGAAGCTGACCACTTGGCCATTCACAATTAATTTATTTTGGTTTAGTATCAACAGGATAGCTACCAGAAATTAACAGATGACAACTCCCCTTGTCAAAGAAAGGAGGGGGAAAAAAAAAGAGAGAAAAAGAGAGAGCTATCATGAAAAAGAAATTATAATACCATAAAAATCACTAGTAATCATTCATGCCCAGTTAATTATCAAAACATGCCTCAATTCTTATTAAAATAACATACTCACAGCTAGCTCACAATCACTGTTTACATTCCAAGTGCTTTACAACTGCGTGGTTCAATAACCTTACAAGGCCTTATTCCTCTGTGGAAACAGAGCACTACAAAATGTCAAATTTGTGCAAAACCACTGATGAAATTGTGAATAAAATCATCTCTACTAAAATTCCACCAAAAGAATATGCTATAGAAAAAGAAAACCCCAAAAACTAAAGCATTCCTTCCAGGTGAATATTTCTTCTTTGAAAAAAAAAAAAAAGGCAAATAATACAGCACTATTTTTTCCAGCTCTATTGTCAACTGTTACTTCACACACTCGAATTGCATTTCACTTTATTAAAAGTTACAGAACAAATGTACAGTTCAATGACTGGATTATTGTGATATCACCATGACATCTACATACAAGAATATAACATCTCCTTAGGCAACATGCATGGATTTGACTGCATGGCTCTCAGCTACATTCAGAAGGCTTCTAGATTTTATAGCCTCCAGACTTACATGAAAAAGAAATGTTCTCATTTTCAAAACAGTCAATATTCTGAACTTTTAAGGAAGATTTTGGACATGCAAGGTGAGCAAGATCATTCATAATGGGAGCTATGTTGCTGTTAATGAAAACTTTGCCCTATATCTTCCCGTGCAGAATGCTGAACACACATACCAAAGGAACTGTAAGCACTCAGTAGCCCAGACACATCAAAACTCAGGACACTCTAAGCAAACAAAACCTTAATCATTTACCACACTTCTTGACTCCTTTAAACAGATTCTGATGACTTGCAAGCTCCCATCATCTTCACATTAGGCATATCTGAAGCACTTGCACAAAGCAAATTAGGCAAGAGGTCACACTACTAGGCAGGACACATCCCCTGAAACTTCAGATGATACATTCCCAGACCTTGCCAGGATACAAATTCCCCCTGGCTCCTCTTGCCTATCCTACTCCAGGGTAATTTCCTCTCACCTCTAGCCCCTTCCATCCTTTCACTTGCTCAAACCTCTCTAATTAAGAACAAAGATATGGCCAAAAAAAAAAAGCCAGGAGCAACTCAAAACCATGTACAAGAACATATCACATACAACACAAGTTCCTTGCTGCAACATGTCTCTCTGAATGAACCAACTCCATAGGAACACTCTGAGTCAATTTGGTCTCTCAAAAAGAAAATAATTAACTGATACCCACTAAAGAGAAGGAAAGCATCCTTTACGCTATGGAACATACACAGTAGCGTCAAATTGCTTCTCTGCCAACTCCTTTGATCTAAACACAAATTGTGAAGAAAAAGAACCCCACATTTCAAAGTTGTCCGAGGTTTCAGTACACAGGTTACTGGAGTGCAGTCCACAGATATTCCTGTATACATTGTATACTCCAAGTCAAGCTTTGCCAGTGCTTTCTGAGAGACCTGGATTTTGCTAAGTACCTACATCTGGTTGATTGCAAGCAGATTTTGAAAACAATTAATGAAAACAAGAACAATAAGAAATAAAGTACACATATTCTGATAACAAAATCTCTTCCATAAGACAGCCCTTAAGACAGGCACTTTCTGGAGAAACCAAAAAGCACTTTTTCTCTCCTCAAATAAAGGAAAATTAAAACTTAACTTGACAGCAGCAGTGTAAAGCTGTGGCTGGTCAGTCTCCAAGTTCCCACATATATACCTTGTCCTCCTTTACCTTTCATAAAAATATCAATGGTAAGGAGAATGCAGCTTCTATGCAGATACAAGAAGCTATGCTGTATAAATAACAAGATATATGTCTAAGGTGAATATTGTTGAAAACATGTCATGTGTTGCAATTATATGCAGCAATTTCTTTATTTTCATTCACCTCAGCCTCACACAATCTCCAAAGGCAGGTACATTTAACCAAAGCACTCCAGCAATACAACCAGATATCTATTTTATATGTCTGGAGTTAGTCACTTGGCCTCTCCATGTTTCTCTGTTTCTCCATCTGTGATGCTTCACAGAAAGCTTGAGAGGCTTAATTTATTAAGCAGCCTGCCAAGTGCTTTAGAGAAGTGTGTTACTAAAGCATTAAAACTGTTTGTTGGTTCGGAAAGGGTAAATCGTTAACCAAACCAAAATGAAACCAACAATATCCTTAAAAGGTGGCTGCACTTTTTAAATGCAGAAGTATCATGTTTACCGTATTTGCCTTTATAGAAAAAAAGCCTTCAGACTTCAGGTATTTTATTACATTAGGACATCAGGAGATCTGATTTTCTTCTGAGCCCCCTTTCCGTCCATTTACTGTTACACTCCCAAAGGAGGTGATAAGCAGAGAGAAACAAACCAGTAACGCCAAATCAAAGTGACACGTGCCCAGCCAGACTCACTGCCCCCAGGCCACAGGGGAAGACCTCTACTAAGGAATCAGCAATGTTTAACTGATAGCAGATGTCAACTACAGGTCACCTGATCAGGGCAGGAAACAGTCTGAATGCTAATAAAGACAAGGGCAAACTGTTCCAAACACCTGCAAGACAATATACTAAGTACTGACAGTAAACACATTTAAGCCCTAGACATCTTTCAAACCAGTATCTCCTGTGGAAGTTTTGTACCTATACAAACCCAAGGTATAGGCTTTTGCTCTTTTTCAATTGTTGTTTTTACTGCAACGTCACTGAAAGAATTCTCAGGAAGCAATTTCTGGCAAGAAAAACATAAAATATTGACAATGGACAAGGACTGTCTTAAAATACCAGCTATATAAGGTACAGACACATATCGACCAACTCCCAAACACTAGTTCCACTTAAGAGTATATAATATATACTTTTTAAAGCTAAAATCAGCTGAAAGAGACAGCTGGAGCGAAATAAGAAACTCAAAAGGAGAAACAAATAACAGTAGGATTTCTTGTCATTTTTGAAATTATTAGAATATGAATAGCCAAATAAGACAAACAATCTCAAATGTATCACAGATTAAAACCAGTTTTCATTTAGGCAAAAGAGCCCCAGCACACTCTATAAAGGCTGTAACACTAGATCAAGGAACATAAGTGATACCTGGAAAGAGGGTCATTTTTAATCAACAGATACTTAACAAAAATTTTGAAACCCAAGAGCAAACATGTTTACGGACAATTTTCTAGATATATGAATATATGTGTACACATACGCACATGTTTTTAGGAAATCTGCCTGCAGATTTTCAGCATATAAACACAGCAACATTCCGGTGCCATCCCTCATCTTAATCCATCTAATCCTGTTGTGTACTTTGTATCTTTTTCAGACTGCAAATGTGTATTTGTACTGCACTTTGCTGCTAGTGTATCCAGCACACAATTTAAAAGATGGCCTGATGCAACTGTCAGGACTGTGCACTAGCTCTCTGCATCCTTAAGTTCCCATATCAGCTCAAAGTATTTCAATCCCACACTTCCACGTCCACACTGCAGAACCTATCCTGCCTGTTGCATCCTGAGGAGTCACTATGGTAAAAATAACATTTTTCTTCCTGATAGGTCACTGTGGCTCTCTCTCAGTAGGTGACTGGCAGTAAGAAAGCAGAGTTTCAGCTCCATCAGATGCACAGAGATGGACAGACGTCTCTTCTGGAGTCAGCACCTGACCTATGTGCCATATCAAGAATATAGTGTTTAGAAAGTTAGCAGGTTTCTGCACATTTCAGGACAGGAACTCTTCTGGTATGACTGCTGTCATTTGTCTCTTGCAGAAGCATGCGGTTACATTTTGGCAAGGGGAGTGGGGAAGAGAGGAAGGGCTTTTTTGTAATCAATTGGCATCAGATGAAAACACATGGCTCAAGATGCCTTGCCTTTCAGTAGGCAGGACACTAACGAAAAACCAAGAAAATACCCTGAATGTTTTGGTGCTGTCATGTGCTATATGAGGTTCTGAAGCTCTGTATCTTGTTTCTTCTGAAGTAAGCACAACTTTTGTAGCATGATGGTCCTAATCCATTTAAACTTTGAGACTGTGGCATGACAATGTACAGCATGATTTTTTCAACATGTACTTTGTTCCTGTAGAAAGCAAATGAGATATAAGAACTTTGGTGCTCTTAACCTCCAGCTTGAGTTAACAGCCATGAGGAACAGTACCTCACAGGATGGTGAAGCCATGAGCTTTCTACAGTACCACTGAGCTTCCATACATTTTAAAGATCTTTATCCAACAGCAATAGTGACACAGATCTGCCTAATACACAGCCCAGCAAACCACTGCCTTGGCTGGGCACACCATGCAAGCAGAGTAACTTTATCTGACTATTTCCTCCAATTTTTAATGAAGCTTTCCCTCCTGCAGGGTTTCTGTCTCCTTCTTGAACTCCTGCTTTCATATTAGAAATTACCCTTTTTAGTGCCTTATGTCAAAGCAAACATCTTTTGTTGTCATATTTGCCACAGTCTCAAACACAATTTACCCTAATGCAGGTATGGATTAAATGATGCTGGGAAGGTTAAGTAGACCAATCATCTGATTGATCTTAGCATGGCTGTTATTATTCTGCAGAGAATATTGGCCTTACAGCAAATCCTGACCTAATCCAACATTTGCTGGATAGCAGGACATATCTATTGAGGAGACCATGACAAGGACACAGTCCAAACCTTCAGTCCAGCTCACTATACAAGTAACAATAAAGGTGACTCCAAATGTAAACTTCTAAATATTTTGTAATTACTCAGCCAAAAACTGATGGATCAGATGCCTATCAAGCTGTGTGACACTGTCACAGTCAACAACAAGGAACTGAGGAAGACTCAGATTTCTTGAACCGTTAGAATCTCCTCATGTTGCTACTACAAGGTAGCACAGGACACGTGTGACCTTGTACACTCCCAACCAGAAAAAGCTCAAGCTCAAAGTTCACATGGCTCTACAACAGAACACACACTAACACATATTTGGAGCCAACCTTATTGTCCAATTCACAGTTTGTTTCAGCCCTTCCAACTGCAGCAAAACCAACAACAAAGTCTGTTTTGCAGTACTGAAATTCTTTCGTTTTTGTTGGGTCTGTAAGCCCCAAACCCTAACATTTAATACAACGAAATTAAATATTGACTATTTTCTTTTTTAGAACACCAATTCATGCTGTCTTCTTCTACTAGCTTTTGGAGGCAGCAATACTGGTAAGGGGATGACGGTGAAGAATTTATTAAGTTGAGATGCAGCGCGTTTGCTCTCCACTTATTTTGCACACAGTGCTTACAAGAGTTCTAGGACCACTGGTGCTGGGAAAACCTCTAAAAGCAGATTATGTGATTCCTTTAACCCCACATACACAACATTTCCCATCTAAGTTGAATCTACCTTAAATCAGCCTTGTTGTCAGCATAACCAAGAAAAAATGTGACACTTTCACTCATACTGGTGATGATTTGACAAGAAAGAGGCAAACTAAATGATGCAAGTACTAATATCCTTCAAACAACTCCTACTGTCTCTTTTGCAAAACTAGGATAAAATCAGTTCTCACACAATTCATTAGAAATTACAGAGCCTTTTACTCCACCACAAAGATTGACCTGTTATGTCCTCATAAATCCATGGTGGCCAAGAAGGCAGCACCAGGGAAAACATGCTGACAAAGATTGCTGTGCTTTGCAAACAAAGTTGAAGAAGGCATTTGGGTTCAGCTGTCAATTACCTGACCTTACAACGAGAAGGCACAAACTATCTGCAATGCTTCTGAAAAGGCCAACAATTACACTGGTAAATGATTAAGTTATGCTTAGAATTAATGACTGGAGGGATATTAGTGGTTTTACCACTGATTACCAGAAAAATACAAAGCGAGATTGGAAAGTGTTACTTCCTCTTTTACCTTCTACTAAAGGACGGTCCCTTTTCACTCACCACATTAGAAAGCTTCTTTTTGCTTTTATCACCTCATCTTTCCTATGAACTCCTTTTTTTCCACAAAAGAAGCAACAATGTATGAAATTTTAGGGAGTTAGAACAAAAATCTTCCTTGTGATCTGTACTGACTTTCTATGTTAAAACAGGCCATAGAATTTAATCGTACTATTTTAGCCTTGAACACAAGCTTTCTGAATGGCTAAAGCACTGTGTGCTTCCAGGGAAAGCACCAGGGCCTTATGCAAGGATTTTGTGCAACAGAGAGTCTACTACATCCCTTGATAAGCTGTTCCTATTTAATTGTATCATTAGAAAACTGCATCTTATTTCTAGTCTGAACTGATCTAGCTTCAGCTTTCAGCCATGAGAATCCCCTTAATCTACCTGACAAAGAACCATCTAACTGTCAGATACCTTTGCCCTGTCTAAGTACTTACAGACTTATCAGGTAGCCTCTACTGTCTGTTGATAAACTAAATAGATTGAGCTTCTTAAATCTTCCATTCTAAAGCTGATTATCCAGGCCTCAAATTAATGTAGATTTTTTTCTGAACTCCTTCCAGTTTTTCCAACACCAGATGTGGACATGAGAACTGGGATACAACACTTCAGTAAAGCTACATTTGTATAAAATGTAGCAGTATTCACCTCCCCCTACTCTCCCAGTCATGCACTTTCAGCCTCCTCCAAGACTGCTTTGCACAAGGAGTAGCACTTAAAATTAATCAACGCTCAAAAGCAATTCTTCCATGTCTACTTATATTCTATCTAGAAGTTCTTCCTAATGCAAAAAATTCAGAATGGACCAAGTTTGCTTCTGTTTGTTGTAAAGAAAAACATATGTATTTTTAACCCCAATTGCATAAGCTCCAAGTATGATGAAATGTATAAATTCGGTGTCTGTATTTTACAAGAGAAAAACTGCAGAGAGAAAGATTACACTGCAATCATGTAATAGTTACCCAATTTAAAGCTCCCTCTTTAAACTACTATTTCATTCAATAAATGCAACATTCCCAGCCTATTTTGCACTATGGTGTTCTGATGCTCGCTTATATATTCACCTCTCAAGGTGCTGGGTGGTCACAGCAGGTTTTATTCTCAGCAAAATTCGGTGGGCACAACAAAAAATTGCTTCAGGCTAAAGCCAGTGTTCTTCCAGACAAAAGGCAGAGCTGCAGGCTAGTCATGGAGGATTTGCTAATGTTATAAATCTACCCATGTAGTGAAAATTAATTGCCAGTTATAATCTTCAATTATTATTGTATCACCAGCTAGTTCCCCTTCCTATTCTGGATGAAAAAGAAACCTGAATAAAATCATGAACTATCTAGGATGACCATTTTCACAACACAACAAAAAGAAAACTGCCAAGAAAAATCCAGTTAGAGATTATAAGATCATATCCTATCATATCTGGTAAAGTGTACATGGTCCTCACTGGTAGAGCAGGTGCAACAAAGAAGATGGCTGTAATGTTTGCACAGAAAAGGAGCAAGCGATCTAGCTTTTGGAGCATTAACATCAAATTCTGCTTTTAAGTAATTTAAAAATTACTGAAAATCGCCATACTAGAATATGTGGTGACTTGCTAAAATATAGTGAAGTACTGCAGGTTTTTGCTGTAATAAAAACTGACCTATGGGTAACTGTTCCTTGAGAGAAAGATAAACCCCAGCAACATATTTTGAAATATGTCAGCCCTTACTTTAATGAGTGAAATCTGGTGTCAATGGCAGCATCAGCTTTTGAAAAACAGTAAACAGCGTGGTATTCAGTAAAGCCTGCCACAACCTGTTATAGGGAAAGATAATGTGCCCTAGTATTTTGCTTTTTCTTTTTCCCCCCATAAATATATACATTCTATGTACCTGTATTCTCTTTGTAATCTAGAAATAAGGCATTGTTCCTTTCCTTTCAAAATTGTTATGCAGTATTATACTTCAGTGAGGACTGGATTACACTCTATCAGTACAGAGTAGGCTTTCAGTGTTCTTTCAGTCAATTCCAGTGCAGGTACGATTGGTCTTTCAGCAGCAGCAGCCATGTTTGCCCATCCTCTTTCAGTGACAAAAGGATTCATTTCTACAGATAACTGCTAGGACACCTTGGGCCTCTGTACGAAGAGAGGTGATCTATAAACATCAGTAGTCAACTTGTTACTTCTCCTGACTTCTTCCCATCCACTCATTCCCTCTGCCTTTCCTCACACTGACATGAATCGTATTTCATACCTTTCCTCTGGATATATACACACTGTCCTGATTATTACTCAAGGCAGCTTCAATATCATGATTTTGAACACAAGGAAAGTCTCTCTCACAACCTCACAGTATTAAAATGAGCAGGCTTTTAAAAGCACTTGTTCTACGTATTGTTTTCATAGCACACTATGCTTGCACATGGTATGCCAGAAATCTGCTGTGGAAAGCCCACATTCAAGGGGTTCTCCTGAAAAAAAAAATTTAAACTTCAGAAGAATTTGGACACAACAGGCTCATTCTAAGGTTGATAGCCTAGAACAAGAGTCAAAACTGTTTAGAATTTTGCACGTCACTTTACCCTCCAATCCTGTAATATACAAACAAATAGGCATAAAAGAACTAATACAGAAGAAAGAGTGTAAAAGAATGACAAATGTTGTTGCATACACAACGCATTAGCTTCTCTTCACTTTTTGCCTAGTAGCAAAACTAGGGCACTATTCAAGAGAACAGGTGAGGCTGAAGCCTAATAAAAAAGGGAATGTTTAAGTATTTGGAGAATAGAGGGTATGTTAGGGAACAGAGTTAAGAAAGATTAAGATTTATCTTTCAATATTTATGTTATTTTTGAAGTCTGGCATTTACAATTAGTTTTGCTTTCCAGCACTGAGACAGTAAGACAGTATTAACAAAACAGGGAGAGTTTATTTTTACAAATTAACTGCTTTCACTAGAAATCTGTTCTGTATGCTACTTTCCTGTGTGCTATACTATCAGCCTTGATGCCTCCTTCCTCCACATCAACTAATTATTCTCTACCTCCTTCAAATTCCTCCTTAAAATAGCTTACTGCATGAAATTTTTCAACATTCATAGACTGATTTTTGTCTTCACAACATATACTACTTATGGTTTTGTCTGAAATGTATTGGAAGCTCTCAGAAATACAGACCGTATCTTGCTGTTTGACAGCTAACACTTACATACATTACATCATTTGAACACATATGTGACACATCTCTTTAGAACTTTTCCAAATACATACTTAATTACAAGGAATTTTAAAAAAACTCAAAACACATGGAAAGCCTACAAGAACTCCCACAGAGGATAAACTCTTACCTTCCAGGAAAGCGATAAAAGTTTACAATACCTTTGATTTGCCAAGGAGCTTGGAAAACAAACAGTCAGAATAGTGACAGGTATCTTGAAAAGCTGGAAAGAATAATAAATGCCACAAAATAAAACTCGTAGCATTCCTTCCTTGAGCAATGCAGTCAAGAATAATTTTTCCTGATGAGCAAGAAACCCAAAAATATGTAAAGCTGCATTACCTCTTTCAAAATTTAAATACCTACAAGGCTTGGTAATGTTCACACCCAGTGTGTTGTGAGTTATGAGAGAAGCTGAAGAAAACTTAAACCAAGCACAGAATGTTCGAAGACTCTATTAAAAGCACTATACACACAGCTCACCATAATTTCAAGAGCTGAAACATTTTTCCTCCCATTTCTCCTCATGTTTTTCCATTGCCATGCATTCAGTTTCTTAGTATATTTGCCCAAGGTTCTCCAAGTCTTCTAAAAAGCCAAAAATACAGCAAAAGCGTGAATACAGATCAGAACCACAAAACTTCATGATAGTGCACAAAAAACCCTCTGAGAGACCCTGAAGAGAAAATCTGAAGACTTTTTTGCTTTCCCTTTTTTCTCAGCACCTCTGCATGGTGACGTGTATAAGCTGCTGGGATGACTGAACATTGATAACATACAGGGACATGCAGAAAGTTGCTTGGGAAAGGCAGGCAAGGTAATGAATAAAGCCTTCCAAGTCAAAGGATCAGCTCAATGCTCTGTGCGTAAGGGAACAAATCTCTCCCACAGCATTCTCCTCTTCTTTAAACAGTTGTTTAGATCTACTAAAGAGCTGTGAAAACCTGAGATTAACTTCTTGAACACTGAATGACATGAATGACAGCCATTCCATGTAACTCCTCTAAAATTATTATGTCCTGCTTTCTCAGAGAAAAAAAAAAGTGCTGTATCATAAAGCATGCCTGCCTGTAGCATGTAGACAGGAACAAGCTGCTTTGCCCTGCAAGACAAGCAAAAGCCATACAACCATGGTTACTGCAGCACCACGCCCAAGCTCTCACGATACACCCTGAGCAGTACGACATTACCCGGGGCCCAGTCCACGATAATGCAATCCCGTGGCCTTGTCTCAGCTCTGGAAGCAGGAAGCACAAGTCAGGATCAGTATGTGACAGATCACATAGACATATTATCTACTTATGATGCACTACAAGGAGCAGAACTACTACTTTGACGTCCATCATGCAATATGATAGATATGACCAGACACTCTTCTCTCTTCTTGAAGGGCTTTTTTTTTTTTGTGATGGTTTTTGTTTCTGCTTGCCAATACTACGTCCAACTCCACCAATCCTGAACTCATGCTCATCTTAAACATCCATTTTCTTCACTGTATTCTCGCCTGTCCTAGAATTTGCAGTGGAAAAGAGAACCAGCCTGAAAATGAGGTTATCGCACATTTTCTCTCTCTCTCTCTCCTGCTGCTTACTAATCTGTGCCATTCCTCCAGTTGAGCTGAACCCACACCTGCAATTTCAGCCTTTTTTCTTCCTACTTTTGACTCACTCCTCAAACCTTTTCTTTTGTATCTGTATCTTTCTCTGCAATAGAATTCAAATATTTATTCCAAGAGAAAGCGAGAAAACATAATAACCATTTCACATTCTCCCTTCCCACTCTCTTTCTCTCCCTTATAGCTCTCCCTTCTTCCTTGTACAATACATATAAAACACATCTGTCCCACTCTCCATTTGCCTCACTCACATCAGCCCATACCTCACATCTTCTTTCTCCTCCCACTCTGACAGAACAGCAGGACAGCTAATCAGTCTTTTCTGTGTTTGGAAATCTACTTCTGACCCCTTCATTCTCTAACTACACTACTCTTTCTGTCCTTCTTTCACCTTTAAGCTTATTATGCTCTGTTTGATAACAAATTACACTTCTGTCTGTAACTTCAGCCTGAGTTTCCCTCATCTGTCCCTTGCACTACAGTGAAACTATTCTCACTAAAATGTCTAAAAACCTTTTACTATTACAACATTACAAATTAATTATTTCCATCACCCTTGTGCGTTTTTCATAAAAATTAAATGTCTTTCTCCTTTTGAAACATTCAGTCTCTGTTCCTGACTTCCATGACTCTACCCTCTCCTACTGCCCATCCTTCCTGCACCAGTCCCTTCAAAGGGCACTGGCAGGCTCCTTACTCCTCCTTTGTCTTCTAGCAGGTCTCCATTGAGCTGTATCTTTTGCTCCTACTCTCATGTCTGAGAATTTTACATTCCGTTCCTGAGAACAGGTCTCAAATACAGTAGATTTATGTCTAAACAAAAAATCTCATTCTATCTTTCTGACACCTCTTGCCACTGAGTAGCTGTTAGCTTCAACTCGATACAGCTAGAATAGAATTTAGATCTCACCACTCCTACCCTCTATTCTCCACCTCCTCTCTTTATCACCCTGGACAGCATAATCAACTTGTCCATCATTCAGATGTAAAATACTATGATAAACTATTGTGTCATCTTTGCCAGTAACTTCTCTCTTGATCCGTTCATTCAGGTTACATCTATATCTAAATGATTCTTCCTGTCTTGCATCCCTAGGACAAAGTCTGCTCTAAACATCTTCAGAGCTAAAGGTTTGTCTGGGCCTTCACCTCACATCAGTTATATTTTCTTCTTTTTCATGCTGACGAACATTATCCTGCTTGTTCACACTGTTCCAAAAGCTCCTTCTTCTATATTGTCATACTGCTTTACTCTCTGCATCCTTCTACACACAATCCTCCATTCCAAATCTAAATATGGGGAACAACTCATCTTTGCTTTCCAGGCTCCTCTGTCTTATGTACACTATACTGTCCACATCGTACTTGCTGTCACACCACTTGCTAACATTTCTAGTTGGTTCATGATGTCAGTATCCATTTATGAAGCTTTCAACAACCAGCCCGTATTTTTATTCAGGACAATTTCTACACCTGAGTAAAGACACCTTCTAAGCTCTTGCAAAATTACTTCACTGCCCTCTAAATATCACCTTAAAGCTTTCCTTGCTACAGTTCTAAGAAAGCCCCTTTAGTTTAGGCTAAAGTCAACCATCTATCACATTGAGCAACGAAGTGCTTTTGTTTGTCAATATTAAAACTCCTGCTTTGTCATACATTAAAAAATTAGTTCTCTGCAGCACAATTTCACAACACACACAAGCACACACCCTTCCTCCCTGTGCTGGTACCCTGCACAGCAGCATCTAGTGTCTGATGGGGCTGCTAGGCATTAGGATCATGCAAATAATAATATTGCCTCCCTAGTCATTGCAGTAACAGATCAATTACTTATATTCTTCCAGATCATTGTCCTCTGACTATCTCCATTATCAGACCCAAACAAACAAGGTTTTGGCTCTGTCAGTGTTTGTTGTGGTGGCACGGGTCCAACAAACTTTTCAGATTTAAGTCACCATATCACCCCGTCTCAGTAAGACATAATTAAGAGCAGCTTAAAAAACAACTGAATATGCTATCACCTGATAATCTATCTAATCTAGACAATCACAAGCGGCCAGCCTAAAAGCCACCTGAGGACAGGATACTTATCAGAGATTAAAAAATGAACACACATAATGATTTACATTTCTTTAAATCTTAGCTCCCATTCTGATCATTTCAGCTCAAAATGATGACAAGCTCAAATCACCTTATTCTGTCACTGAAGAGGTCCAGTCCCATCCTCTTTTGTCTTGCTAGAGAAGAGAATTTTGATCCAGCAAACTTCTCAACAACTACTACTTATATGACATTAGCAGTGTTTAATTCAAATATAACTTCAAATTCCCAGACTCTGCCTGCCCCCTATGTATAGTCCCCTGCAGTAAGAAAAGGAAGAGAAAGAATGACTGGACAGAAAACATAAAACACTGTATAACAGAAAAAAATATAAACAAAATAAAGAACATAGAGAAGATCACACAGAATCAAACCCCATGAACTCTTGTCCTTTGCCAGTCATTCTTATGTCTTGATGCTACTTCATCAGTCACCCTTCTGTCTCTTCTGCTGAACACCTGCTCCCAGGGAACGGAAGGGGAAGCCAGCCTAACCCCTGTGTACCACACACAGCTCTGTCACAATACAACAGCTTCCGTTTTACAGATGATTCAGGAGGGGCCCACGGACTAAGTGAAACTGCACTAGACAGATACTGG
Source organism: Gymnorhina tibicen (assembly GCA_013399875.1). Lineage (NCBI taxonomy): Eukaryota > Metazoa > Chordata > Aves > Passeriformes > Artamidae > Gymnorhina > Gymnorhina tibicen. Next base: position 2,961,751 of record VXAZ01001116.1, on the reverse strand, counting down.
AACCAGCAATTGTGCAGAACCTAGAACTTCTGTTAGCAAGCTCCTTGCTACTTCTGGCTGATGCTCCTTCTGATCTGGGAAAACTCCTCTTCTTTTTTGCCAACCAGCACACACTTTGTAAATACATGAACACAGAAACCAAAAAGCTGGAAGACCAAATAATTGTAAATTCTAATTACTGCCAAGAAAACAGACAGATAGGAATATGTGTTGGGCTTAAGCACTGTATTATTAATACAACTTAGTAAAATATGAAAGGAAATTACTGAATAATAAGCAAAACATTTCAGAAATAAGAAGACATTTCTGTGAGTACAAGACCAAGAGAAATCAGAAAGCTCACTTCTCCAGCAACATCAGTGGCTTTCAGGCATAACTTTTAATAAGCCATACAAAAAGTTATGACAAAACAAGTCCCTTAAAATCAACCATAGAAGGGGACACAAAAAAGAAAAAGGGAGAAATTATGCATGCAATAGTTGGTTTTCCTCTGTTCCGTATCAGTTGCAAGTAACTGTGCCGGATTCTTCCTTCAATTTGAGTCAGCTTAGTCAGCTGCATAGCACTATGATAAAAAACTGGGCCATTTTTACCCTCATAGCATCTACCCTTCTCATCCAGCAAGAGAACCATCAAAGATTTCTTGCTATAGACTTGCTAAAAGACCTCTGTCAAACACCCTTACTGTGTCACAACAGCCTATGCCAAGGGTTTTTATTGCATATTAATTACCTGAAGACACCAGCTTCACCTGGTATCCTGCACCATTAACTCGTGAATCAGCTTTTTCAAAGACAAGTTGAAGAACTTGTGCACAGAGTTGAACTTGGAAGACAGAAAGATCCAGTAACTTAATCTATACCCATATAAACCAAAAATTTTTCTTGCTAGTTATTCCAAAATCACTCTTATTAATAAATAGTCATGGCATTCATATAAACTTACACTGGAGTTAACTCTTTAGGAAACACTCATAGCAACAATACTATTTTTACTGAAGGTGATCTTTCTTAGTAATGCATGCAGTGACTACCAGAAACTTTCACTTTGACTATCAGAAACTTATGCTTTCTGCCTACAGGACTCCTGTGATTCACAACTTAAATAAAATGTAATTTGAAATGTTTTCTACAGGATTTTCCACTGCTTTCATCTCATTCATACACCTCAGCCTTGGTTAAATGGCTAGTATTTTTTTGCCCCAAAGGTAAAACAGAACCTGATAATGTCCTAATTTTTAATTAACTAGAAAAAAGGCCTATTTCAAAGAAATTACTCCATTTCACAGTGGAAATGGTTCAGCTCTTGTGTAGTCTTTTTTTTATACACAGAAATCTATATTCCATCAATAAACTATTAACTACATACATAGGCAGATCAACAAGAAAACACACACATGTTTTTATATCTCAATCAAAATTAGATACACAAAGTGATTTACTTTCCGTAGTGACAGCAGGGCTTGGGGTACCCTCTAGTAAACACACAGATTTCCCTCTTCCTCAAGTCTTTGTTATAAATTACAACAAGTAGAAGGAATGTCAGAGACAGATGCTTAGTGACAGTGCTGGCAGTTGACAGGGAATCACACACAGTTTCCCCACATACAATCAAGAAAAGGTACCTTAAACTACAGGAGATCTAACCTCTTCAGAACAACTGTTGCACAAATACTGAACTTCATCAAGACATGTGCCACCTAACAAAACCAGATTTTTTAATGAAGTCATTTACAGTAGAACAGTTTTAGATACATATTCAAAAACATCAAAATCTTGATTCAAAACACAGAATGTCTGATCAGAGAGCCTTACCATTACTCCACTCCTTTTATCCAGTGTGTGGGATGAAGAACTAAAGGACAGGTTTCAGAAAATAACTATGTAACTATGAAGATAAACTACAATTCTGACTAAATTTTCTGAGCACTATCATACATAATGCTTCGTTCTTCCTCTGTCATCATTCCTTGAAACACATTAAATGAGGTGACAGCCATAACCAGGAGACATGCCACCCCCCTGCAGAAGCTGTCCATATAAAAAAAAAAAAATATCAGAGCCAGATATCATATACAGAACTGATAAGTCACTTACACACCAGAATGCACACCAGAATTCAATCCCACTGTCATTTCTTATCCTAAACAAAGACCCCATGGGGACCTTTGCTTACTGTTCTTATTCCCAGCATAAAGGTAAGAATGGTAAGAAAAAGTTCCTCTTGAAAACAGCCACAGTTTTGTGCCCCACCAATCCTCGGTTCTTTCACTCATCAAGCACCACAGACTACTGCATCTCCTTAAGAATCATGTCTCTGGAAGACTGTATTAGCTTACAGAGAAGAGACAGAAAATTAGACAACATTCAACCCTCTCTTTTGCCCAAGACCTCTCTTTGCAAAACCAAGACCAAAACCAACCTCAAATCACCAACTATGGTGGTCTAAATTCAATAACCTCACTTCTTTCTTTTGGAAGATGTGTTTAAAACCTTGTTATAACTTTCTTCCACTATCAGCCCTTTCTAAGATTCTCTACTACCACAAAAAGGTGGAAGATGAAGGTGGTAAGAAAAAAAAAGAAAGAATGTTTTTATTCTTTTTTGTTTAGTACGTTTTTAAAGGAGACAATAGCACCACCGGCAAACCACTGGTAAACAAAAAAATTAATAATAATTAATAAAAGTCAACTCCAATCTCTATGCTTACATTAACCAGCTGGTTGTATCTTGTCTTCTTTCACAATCTCCCATAAATAATTTTAGTTCTCTTCCTCTTGCTTTTCATGAAGTAGAACATTGTATGTCATATCCTTTTTACCCCCATAGAAGTGTTCCCTACCTAACCCCCTTAATTTCTTATTTTTCCAAGAAGAATGATAAAATCATCAAGATCTTTTTCTGAAGAATTAAAAAGATACTGAAAGCAAAACTAATCAGTATCCCTTTAATTTTGTTCTTATGTTGCCAAAGGATTTATCAAAAAACTTTCCATCAGATATTTGTGTGGGAAGTCAAAACAGGAAAAAATATATTGTAAACAATTATCCAATAGAATTAAAACTCCAGTTTGCATGTGTAATCATAAAGTAAAATGTTCAAGTTTGAGGTGGACCAATAAAGATAAAGAATCTCTACTTTTAACACAAAATCAGAAAAACAATTCGGATTTTTTACATAACATTCTTAATGTCAAACAATAATGAATCAATACGGTTAGTGAAAAGATTCTCTATGACAAAACACACACATCATCAGACTGAAACTTCAATAATACAAACCCACTGAACTGGGAAACTGAAGTTGACTACGACACCACGTACCCAGACACAGACCTAAATCTCATAGGTCATATTTAACTCTGCTGTAATTCACAAAGATACACAGGATATCTTTTGCTCATTCACAGCCTGTGTCTACCTACAAACACTCACAGCACTCAATGCCTGCAAATTACTAAACCAGTTATTAATACAAATTCCGTATGCAAAACCAAAAAAATCCCATTCTTCCATTATTTTCTCAAATATTGTATAAAGTAAAAAACATGCCTCCAAAATTAATCTCTAATCATTTACAGGTTATGGCTGATAATAACAGAACACTGTACCTGCCTCAGGCACACAGTTACTGTGATGTTTTACAGAACACAATTTCTCAAATACAGACTTCTTTTACTATGCCTGCTACCTGCAAGAAAATCTTCAATTCTTCAAATGTGCCATTCAACCTTTTAAAATTCAACATAAATTCTAAATGCTGCTCTAATTCTGATAACCCCTCTTTCAGCTAAGCCGGTTGCCTGGTAGTGATTTGTCAGATAAGTTACACAATACTGTTTCTGTTTCCTGATTAGATAAGCAGATAAGTTGTGTTTTTTTTTTCTGGCACAAACATTTATGTATAAAATTTCTCATTTTCTGTGAACAGTTGGAACTTTGTAATCCCCTCTCTACAAATCCACATGCCAGTAAAAGTCAACCACGGACAGACTGCATTTGCTATAGGAAAACTTAGAGTAAGTATCAGCATGCAAAAAGCAATTCTGTCTAGAAAACTGAACAAACGTTCAGGAAATTTCTCTCCCTCTATGCTGCCTACATAAACACTGCAGAATAAAGGAAAGCAGTGAGCAATACTTCTGTGTCTTTACTTTTACACTTAAGATGGGGCAGAGGGCCTTGGTGCGTCTCTTGCATTACAGAAATGAACAGCACAGTCAGACTGTGACCCCTCTGCCCAGGAACACAAGTATCAACCCCTTGGGCAGGCAGAGATTAGGCAGGGAGTGTTCCTACCCCCCACCTCCAGGAAATGCTGCCTCCCACATCTCCTCCTAGGCCAAAGTGAGGAGCAAGAGCAGCACACCACTCTAAACACACATGGTACACAACCAGAAAGGAGGCAGTGAAGCAGGGATCACGTTAACTGGAAGCACTTTTTGCCACCTAACACCATTGTTTTTCTACAAAACCAAAGTGAAACACCTTGTCATGGTCTGCAGACCAACATCTTCACACTCCTTAGCTCCCACCATGCTCTGCACACAGTTTCACTCCTCTAAAAAGCCTTCTTGCTTAACTGTTTACAAAGGAATGGCCATATAAACCTGGTCATATCAACTAAAGATGATGAAATGCAGACAAATATGTCAAGAATTAAGTGCAGAGAGATCAGGTTTTACACTATCTTTATCAAACAGATAAGTAATTTTTGATACTTAAAATCCTGACTGTCTGTCACCCCCAGTTACTTGATACAAGTAAGTTACAAGTAACATTTGATTTTTCTAAGACACCACTTGCAATCTCCTGGCACCACAGAAACCATTAAAAAGGTCTACTCAGGTTGGTAAGATTGTAAAAAAATGAGTTGCATTTTGTATTCACACCTATCATAACCACAACCCTCATCTATGAACAAATCAGGTAAAAAAATTCAACATGTCACACAACATGTGAGCAAGGTCAGAATAAAAGCACAAGCATTTCTGCAAATACATGAGAAGTGTTTCCTGCAGACCAATCTAACTCTTCATATTTTTCCCCACCTTTATTAATATGGATTGTGAGACCCAAGGAAGATTTACAGTGGGTGTTCAGACACACAGATGGGTGTGGTGAAAACACCTGTATTAACAGACTGTCTAAGTGAATATAGTAGAAATATTTCAACACATACTAATTTATTCAAACTTCATGGAAGTTCTTTCTAAGTGATCTAACACAAGTTACTACTTGGAAGCAATAACATCCCTAAGCTTTTTATTTGCTAAATATAACAGTCAATTTTGGTTTTTTTTTTTTACATAGTATTATGACATAAGTACTATAAAAGCCAGTAAGTGCTTCACACCTGTCATGATCATAATGTCAGCAACGACATTACACTTTGTTTGGAAGTAATTTTTCTGGATAGTGAGTTTGAATAGAGCTCCTTTGATGGAGTCTCCGACCCCCCAAAAAAGCAAACAAGACTAGAACTGATAATTTAAATGGAATCGTTCTAGGAAACAATTTGCATATTATGTATGACTAAGGAGTAGAGGCACGCTTCAATCTTTATGTCTCAAGCTTATAAGAATTAAGAATTTGTGTTCAAGGACTTCTGTGCACGAAACATTTTATCTCAACAAATTAAGCTCCTTATGAAGGCACAGCTGAAGTAGCAAATTTTTTGTTCAATTATTTTTGAATCAACATTACTGATAGATGTACAGAGCCTTGAACCTTTTACCTATAAATAAACTACATGAAAATCCCAGTTCTGCTGCTAATTTATCTTTGGGCTGACAAAATAGAGAGGCTCGGGCACATAAGAATCAGGACAGGAACACAATCAAGTTTGGCATCTCTGTAAAGGTCATTCAAAAAGGAAGTTTTATGGTATTTTAAATAACTTTAATGCATACTCCATGCAATGTTATAGTTAATCACACAAATCTACATTACTGATTAATTCATTCTTTTTTCAAGAGCTTGCTTAGAAAACGTAAGATTCCTTTGAGCTGCCAAGATGCTCAAAATCGAACGCATTGACAATGTAATGACAACTATAATATAACAAGAAACTTAACATCATTTCAGAATATATATTATGACATTATAGGTAATAGCGGGATTTTTCTCAGCATGAGTAAGTCACACCAAAGTTTCACTATGATGGCATTGTTCATTATGAACTGACTTCCCAAGAAGCATTTCTCAGGACAGAGAGGTTGTGTATGTAAAGTGCTTTCTTAATGAAACAGAAACAAACACAAAGCTACTTGAAAAAAATGTCCTGAACCATTTCACTAGTTGCATTAGGAGTTACCTCAGCATGATGTTAATGACACACATCACAAACAGAATGTGTAATTTGATTTGCCTACGCTCACCACTAAAGTTTCTCCTCTCGCAGCTGACAGAACTGTGTCAGGCCTGGCATATTGGCAAATACCACTAACCTGGAATTTGCCTGTTCACACTGATGGTACCAGAAGAACTTATGGCCCAAATGACTAATTTTATTTGTTTTTGCATCATATGCATGGGTTAGTGTAACCTAAGATAATATTTGACGCTGGCTGCTCAGTTGACTGTAGGTCACATTTAGCAGTGAGAATGAAGAATAAAATGTGATTTGAGCTAAAGTGAATGAACTCAAAATTGTAACAAAACCTTTCTCACTGCAAGTGAAAACATCTCCACGAAGTTGCTAATAATAATATAACGTTTAAAGTTTATATGCTTATCTTCACACTGGAGCAACTGGAACATTGCACCAAGGGACAGGGTCCACAAAAAAATCCAATATGGCCACAGATGTGTAGTTGTCTTCTGACTCAAAATTGCCTTATCTTTTACCATGTCTGTCAGTTGTACGTATACACCTGTTATACCCATACTTCAAAAGAAGTTGACACAGTGACAGTCATCTGCGTGTATCCAACCCTGAAATGTTCTTCACGGCAGAGAGATCCATATGCTATCAGACCACCCTGTCAAGGCCAAACCACAGTCATCCACAACCACTAAGAGACAGACAGGTAGAGAGGTGTGCCAGCACTATCCACTTACCTTCTTTATTAAGCCTCATAACCTCCCTGCTTTTTCCACCCTCCTTTCCAGTCTCTTCCAGATCTACACCTGCAGAAGAGAAGCAGAGTCAGGAAGCGCCGAGGGCCCTGAGGTGTGCATTTATTGTTTGGCGAGGGGAGGAGGAGAGGTGAGGAGGTGAGCAGTGTTTCTATTTGCAACAGCAAAAGCACAATGGTCGGAGCATCTGCCAGGGAGCGGAACCACCGGGCCCCCCGCGGCAGCACCCTCACCCCCCCTCGCCCCCGCGGCATCCTCCGGCCCCTCCGCGCATCCTCCCCCTCGCCC